>PVKH010008739.1:0-19276 GCA_004027955.1 Chaetophractus vellerosus | reverse complement strand
CCCGGGACCCATCTTTTAATGTATGAAAGTGCATTAATTATAAAACTACAGGCTCCAGGTTTAGAAAGCCTCTCTTTGGAAAGTTCTTATCTCCTAACAAATTTTGAATCAATTCCCCAAATCAGGATGAAGCAGGAGTAACTCATGTAGATATATAAACATACTTATAGTATAGATACAATTGCATGGGCTAGAATTAAAATTTAATGTTAACTGTGGCAAAGAGAAGAAAATACAGAGGATTTCTAAAACTTACATGACATAAGAAAATTTTCAACCAAGTAAGAACCAAAGCTTCAGTAGCTCAGCAGTCATGGGGACCTAGAAAGTGAGGGGTAGCTCAAGCCAAATTCCTTTGGTGTTATGGACAAGGCAACTGGCCATGGAATTGGAGTCAGTATGGCCCTGCATGCATTGTGCAGCACATCATATTGTAGGTGAAAAAGAGCAAAGAGGTAATGGTTTATTTGTGAAAGTTTCCCTGTGCACATGACCAGCTTCTGTATTCACTTGAAATGTCCTTTTAAAAGTCAAAGCTAAATGACCATACATTAAAGGCTTGAGGAATGAGTGGCTAGAGAAAAATCCATGGAAAAAACATCAGCTTGCTTCTCCAGGGAATGAGCAGAAGAACTTAATTCTCATTCCAGCATGGAGCTGCTGGGCACCCAGCTCTTTCACTGTGGGTAGAAAACAAATCCCCACCTTGCTACTGAGCCAAACTTTAAAGGCCAGTCAGGAAATGAGCAGCACTCCAGAGTGGGAAAGCCTGATCAGTGTTTTTTCTAAAGTAAACAAAAGATCTGCGAAAGTATTTCCTTGCACTATTTGGCAAGAGAAAGAAGCACCTGGAGAGTGAGTTGGGAAGAGAAAGCACATAAGAAATGGGAGTAAATCAAGGACAGTTATAATGAAGCTTTGTCTCACTAGTCTCCAGGGCCCAAGTGTTCTATTAGGAAACAAAGCTGCAAATGAAGAGCCACTCAGAAAGACTGGGTGAATAAGGATACAATCATGGAAAGGATAAATAGAATAAATACTTTTCTGGATCCTGAATTTCACCTTTGATTTGGATTTTTTTAAAAAAACCTTTAAAAATAGACTTTAGAAAGTCAAAGTGGAATATATGCATTAAAATAAATGAGGGCTGAGAAGGAAGAGGCATGAGCAATGAGAAAAGCAATTATCCTTGGAGATAGAAATGTCTTCCTTGCTTCAATGCAGCATGTGACGCTGGCAAATTTCAGCCATTCTCTTTCAGGTGATTTTCAGTGCCAGTTCCAAGTCCTGCTGGAGGGTCTGCTGTCTCAGCTCACCTGAGGGAGTGGGGCATAACTAAAGATGTAGGAAGAGTGATCACATTCTTTATGCCAAACATTCTGCTCAGCAGGACAGCCTCAGGAGAAAGAAAAGTTACTCTCAGGAGGCAGGAGCTGAGAGAAATGAGGCAGCAATTGCATAGTGTTGCTTGTGCTAAGTACACAGCATTAAAAAACAAAAAAATAAACCAACAAAACCGCCAGTGTAATTGGCTCAACAGCACCTCACCGTTAACTTTAGAGTGAGTCACAGGGTTTTAGTGCTTTTCCTAACAAAAAAGCCTGGAAGACCAAAAGGTGATTGCCCTTCCCCAATGTTTTTGAAACAACCATTACTCAAACTCAAAAGATAACTGAGAAAAAAAAATTAATTTCTGCTTTTTCCGTAATGAACCAGGAAGTGTCACATAAAGGAGCATAGGTTGAAAACATCACCAAAGAATTTTTATAAGCATAACAAAATTCATAGTTTTCCCAGACCAACCCCATCAGCCCAAGTAGGAGAGATACCTGGGCCATTTTAGGAAGCAATCAATGACTCTTTTTATTTGGAAAGTAACATTTTTGATAGAAAAGGATATATTTTCTGGGGTCCAGGATCTACTTAGTGCCTACCTGTTGGAGAAAAATCAAAGATAAAAGAGGCAGATCACTGGGACGCCAAGGACAGAGCTAACTGGACACTATTTGAAGTCAGTGTGCTCCTAAAGTATTGATTTTCCCTTCTTATGTAATGTTATCTTGTACTTATTCATTCGCCTGCCTCTAGCTGTTCCTTGCTAAAGGTTAAGTGGTTGTGAAACCACATGCACTGCAAAATCAAACTCGGCTGTTTTAAACTCTTGGCCAAATAGCTTGCTTCCCATGAGCTCCAAGGGCAGCTGAGGGTGGGTGGTCTTGACCATTTGGAGGTCTCAGTATGCTGCATCCCTCTCATGCCAAGCTGGCCTGGCAGAATGAGGGTCCCTGGTCTGAGGCTCTTCACCACGGGGCTCAAGGGAGCTGTGCTTTGCAGCCTCCTGGGCCCCTCCTGCAGGTGCACCTGTTCTTTCAATTTGCTGCTGTTTTTCTTACCCTCTGTAGGGCACTCACACATGGAACTATTATTACTTGCTTGTTACTGCATATTGCTGATTCATGCTCATAGGAAAAAGTAATTCTGTCTTCAACACCTCTTCCCTGTCATTTAAGGAATATATTAATGAAAGACAGTGAGATTTTGGCATCTCTCTCCTAGGTAGCTTGGAGGCCACACTATAAAATTCATTACAAATGAAGATGCAACTGTTATTTTACTTCTTCTTATATTTATAACTACAGTAAAGCTATTTTGCAGATACCTTTGTGACTCTGGAATCCCAAACCATATTCCAAGAAATGCTTAACATTTCATGCCTGAATTGGCATTAATGTACATACAATGTTTTAAATAAAGATGTCTTCACTCATGTTTTGTTATTGACATCCCCCAGATTCACATATTTTAGATTACTTTAGAGCCGAATCCCTATGAAGGCATTTTTAAGGACTTTTTTTCTTCCTTGCATACAGAATGATGTTTTTTTTTCTTTAAGTGAGGAGTATGCAAGTGATGAGTGTTGGCTCCAGGGATGCCAAGTGGCAGGCTGAGCCTGGAGGGGGTGGGGCGGGAGCAGGACTCAACATATGCAGAATGCTGAAAAGAACCGATTGAAAGCTTTTTGCTTTGTCATTCCTGTTCTTTTCCTTTTTTTCCATCCCTGTTTGTAACTGTGGATAAGTGCAACCTAATTATTTCGTAGACTCACTGGATTGAGCAGTAACCTTGAAGGTTGTCTGAGCCAAACATTGCGGCAAATCTTTGCTTGATTCGGGAGCTCTCTTTTTTTCTCCAGCACTTTTCTGAGCTGCAATTGTGCCTATCAATTCAAAGTGCAAAGAGGAGTGGAGGCTTTGGGATTAGAGAGCTCTAGGTCCGAATTCTGGCTCTGGTACTTATTAGCTGTGGAATCCCGGGCAAGTTAACCAGCATGTCAGAGTCCCAGTGTCATCTATTTAAATGTTACAATAAAAATCAATTCATAGGGCTTTGTGGATTAAACCAAGTAACGTGTGTAGCTTATAAAAAAAACTTAGCACTCAGAGTTAAATTAAGAGTAGCTAAGTGGCTCAACAGGGACCAGGACCCATGCTTCCTATATGACTCTGAAGCAGTACATTTTCCACGGCACCTTCCTGTCTTTCTTACAATGTCTCACGAGACCACTGAAAGTATCTGTTGCTGGAATACTCTGTAAGCTGTCTTGCAGACTGTAAATGCTGTTATTAATAACAATATTTCATATATATTCAGTGCTTTAGAATTTACAATGCACTTTCACAAGTGGGGGAAAATACCCACATCAGCATGCAGTCTACTGATGACTCACAGAGGCGGGAAGCAGAAGGAGCAGAGGCTTTGAAAGAGATCTATTAGTGATGCAAATGTGAAGTTATTTGCACTTGTGAGGAGCATAATAAACATTAAAACCAATTCGAAAAACATTGTGTGATATATTCAGATTTCAGAACTTGGCTTCCATGAGTCGGAAAACCACAGGAATTTAAAATAAGGAGATTTGGAGCAAGGATTTAATTTATGTGAAGTTTAAGAGTCCAAATAGTTCAGATGGCTTTAAATTTTGCCCCCAGAAGGACGGCGGTTTGCATATGGGTGAATTTTCACATACAGACTATAGAGTATAACAACGAATTAGATTACATAATGGTAGAAACCAGGATATGTTCACAATTTAGAGACAAAGCCTGTGGAACTGAGATAAGCAAAGCAAATAAGTTCTCAGAAGTCAACATTAACTGGGTGTTTCAATATGACAAATGTGTTATACTGAATGTAAAACTTTAATAAACTGTTATCTTACCTTTCTCACAACCTTCTGAAACAGTTCTTCACACAATTTCACGTTTGGACAATGCTCAAAAGTAAACTTAGAGATAGAAAAATGGAGGGTATGTTTTTAATAAAGTATATTTTGTAATTTCTGTATTGCAAGAAGATGAAGGAATATACCTTTTTCTCTTGGAAAGAAAACAGTCCTGAAATTCGGCTCTCTCAAGAAGATGAATTTTTAAATATCAAACTCTAACCAAGCTCACCAATTGGTCCTAGCTTTATGGATATGAGGGGGGAATTAGTTTCATGTAGTTATCAAATATTTTGAACTAATATTCAAGCAGATGCATTTGAAACACTTTGTGATTTCTTAATATCTGTAGACAAATTTCCAAATCAGTTCTTACCCTTTTCTACCTCTGCCAAAATCAACATTTTTTTTTCCAGCCGCAAATCCTGAGTAGGGGGTTGCTTCAGGTAGGCTAAGAGAGAAAAAGACTGACAGGGCAAGAATACAGGGGGAGAAAATGGCCTTACTGCACAACCATGTAGAATGGAAGTCTACACTGCACAGGGCCCCAAAGAGCCCAGTTTGTATCTCACAGTCCAAATTTGGTTGATGTATTTTTGAAGTTTCTAAAGGTTAACTTACATGCTGTAACACATTATAGAAAGACACGAAGCTGAATTTTACTGTGCCAGTCAAGAGGATGGCTTGAGTCTGCTATTTAGGACTGAGAGAGACAGTACAATTTACATATGTGAGAATGTGAGAATAATTTTACCTTCTGTTGTTTTTCAAACCACCTTGGGCCATGAGTTTTAAATTGAGACACAAGAAGATGTGCTGGGTTTCCATAGCAACATTAACTTATCTAAACTGCCCTTGTATGTAATACGTTCATTACTAGTTTGGCTTTTATAAGTACACTTTAATTATGGAACACAACTGAATTAAGAGTCTCAGGCAAGTGTTAACTTTCACGTATACTGACTTTTGCATATTTAAACAGGAACCTTGATATTGTACTTCTAAGGACTTGCCACCAAGGCAAGTTACTGCAAATCCCTTTATGTGGTCTTCCATTCTATAGACTACTCCTAAATCAGTCTTTCTAAATACATTTATAACATGCAATGGCTAGGCTAAAACAGAAAAACAAACCTCAGATGGCTCCAGCCCACAGACTAGAGCCCAATGCTTCAGCCTGCTTTAAAGGCTGTCTATAAGCTGACCTCCTCCCCATTTTTTCTCCACTATTCCTCATAATTAATGTCCAACTCCAAACAAACTTGTCTTCTCACCATCTTCTGAGAATGTAGTCTTCTGGTCAAGGCCTAGCATGAGACCCACTTCCCAGAAACCTGGTTTTTCTCCATTCTGCATTCCTTTTCACAACTGATCTCGCTCTCCTTCCGGAACTAATATTACTGTTGCTACCACTGATATATGATGTGTTGTTTGTGACCAGGCAGCATCTTTCTCTTCTTTTTTTGATAACAATGTCTGTCTTGATTTCTCTTTGAGGAACTTTCTTCCATTCCTTATATTCTGGTGATGCCATCAGTTAAGCTCCCCTGCCCATCAAGAGGCAAATCCATGACCAAGTTGGACCAACCACATTCTTCTAGGACATTGAATCTTAAGTAAACTCAAAAAGGAAAAACAGATGGAACTGAATTATTCCAATGGTGGTTCTTTCAAGAAATTGTCCATTTATTCCAGATTTCTGTGGATCATAACCAAAGTCCCCTGACTGATAATCTACCTATTTGAGTACTTGTTTGTGTATTATCTTAGATCACGATTTAGAGGACTGGGGTGTGCACATTTTGCTTTGCCGGCTAGATCTTAATTATATTCTCTGAAGACAGGGATTGGGTTTTTATTTACTGAATTATTCCATATAACTCAGCACCATGCAAGTACACAGTAAATATTTGTGTAATTAATGAAAAAACATTAGAACCTCCATTGTTTTAAAGTACATTTTACAAGCCAATTTGCAAATTGAGGCAAGGTGGTAGGTATATTTTTAACTGTTACAATTTAAGCATTTTCTTGGGTATGACAGTTGTATTAAGGAGAGCTCGCAACAACTTGTATATCTAAGAATAGCCTGAAAATAATGTTAATATTGACCATACTTCCCCAATTTTATGAAAGGAAAGAGAAACTAAAATTCTATTTCAGACATTAGTTTCTGAATTAAAGCAATAAAAAAATAGCTTTGGGGGAAAACAGACTAACAATAAAGCAAAAAACAACATACCTTGGTTATGACTTGGTTATGGACTTGTTATGACTCTCCCTGGAAACAAGGTGTGCTTTCTCTCTAGTAGCAGATGACAATGGAGGGCAGTTGACTATTTGTGAACGGAAGTACTAAGCTTAATGTATAAACAAAGCAGGTGATTTTTTCCACTTCTAAAAAATGGTGGATGATAAATTGTTCAAAATTGTCTGACTTATATCAGTAATTTAATTGAATTAAAAATTCAGGAATAAATGAAACGGACAGGTGTAATAAACCCAAACAAGCTTAGGCATATCACATGTTCTGAGTTTTGAAACACAGAATACAGTGCCCTCTTCCAAATCAATTAAATGTACTTAAAATGCACAAAAAAGCTCGCTCATGATAAAACAGCAGGTCATCTTTTTGTAGGCAGTGGCCACTGGAAGTTCTTCTTGATTGTCTTTTGAGAAATGAAAGCTTTGCAAAGTCTTTGAATAGTGTAGTCCTTCAATTTTGTACCTGAACATGGTATATAGTTCAGTGATCAGAAATGAGTGAAAACACCAATTTGGAGCAGTTTTAAGTTAAGTGCAATGGTTTCTGGAATTTGCCTTGAACCCACACTCGGTGCATTTTCACTTGCTTTTTCCTATTAACTTGCAAGCGACGATCAACCAGATTTTGTTTTTCATCTAACCCAGCCTTGCAGAACATATCATGGATTTCCCCTGTGAGACAAAAATGGCAATCAAAGGTACGGCATGACTGGGGGTAGGAAGGGGGTGGTGTCAGGAATGGTGGAACACCGATGCAATGACTGACCATCTAAATTTCATTTATATCAAAAACACTCTAGTATAAATTGATGCAGAAAACCTCTGAAACCAAGTGGGTTTCTACTACTTTACATGAACACATCAAGTGCAAACAGGTTAACGTAGCAGGCCTAACAGACATACAACATTATCGTTTGCAGCTTTTAACACCTTGAGTTTTTGTTGGTTTATGGGGACCTAAAATGTTACCTTATAAAAGTACTCACATAAGTTTGCGCAAAGTCCTTGAATGCAGGATTCAGTTGGTATTGTCAGAAAGCTTTTTTAAAATGAGGAATTGATAAGAGATAAGTAATTTCCTATGGGACTCATAAAATCAAATGCTCTCCTATGACTATGGCGTGTTATCAATTTTTTCATATCTGCGTTAACAATATTTCCAAAATAGAACAGACTACACCTTGATTTGGCTTATGAGAGTGAAACAAGTGACTCTTTGAAACAGTTTCAATTGGAAAAAGATTAAAAGGCAAAAAGGCCATTTTCAAGTTTTTTGGTAGAACAGTTACAGACACCAAAGTGTGAAAACATTCAAAACTTCATCAGCTAATGAAGCCTCATTTTTATAGCTTTTGAATTTCTCCCTGCAAGTAATAATCAAAGAGATTTTTTTACAGCTAATTATTTCCACTTGGAGGTAAACATACCTTTTGTAAAGAAATATGCTCTGGTACCATCTCCACGAACATAAAAATTTTCAGATAAACAATGCCCTAAAAAAATAATTGTGAAAAGAGAAACTCAGTATTCCTTTTGGAAAAAAACTTGACAAGAAACATAAACAAGGCATTCTTTAAAACACATGAAAATAGCAACTACAAAACTGATTATAATATTACCCTTTTTAAAACGAAGCTGAGTCTTATCATATCTTCCATAGTCTCGAAATAACAACATTCCCCCTGGTTTCAGTAACTTGGACAGTCGGTTTACAACACCTTGCATCCTTTGAAAACAAAACAAGATACACTGCTTGGTGAAATCTTGTTTTATATGCCAGATTTAACCTTCTTGAAGACCAAATAAGCTCAATAAGGCCAAAGAAATATAAACCACAAACATAAGGGCAACAAAAACAGAAATGTTTTGTAGAAAAGGAAAAAAGGACCCCAGCCAGCTAAATGACCAGATTCAAAAGGTCCAGAGTATTGGGAAGCGGATGTGGCTCAAGTGACTGGGCTTCCGTCTACCATATGGGAGGACCCAGGTTCAATCCCCAGGGCCTCCTGGTAAAGGGGTGTAAGCGAGCCAGGCCCGTGCGGCAAGCCACGCAAGATGATGATGCAACAAAAGAGAGACGCAAGGGAGAGTCAAGGGGAGATGCACCAGAAACCAGGAACTGAGGTGGCGCAAGTGACAGGGTGCCTCTCTCCCACATCGGAGGTCCCTAGGATCAAATCCTGGTGAAGGGGGCCAGCTGTAGCCCAGTGGATAGGGTGCCGGTTCACCACATGGGAGGCCCTGGGTTCGGTTCCCGGGGCCTCCTTGAGTGGGCAGACCGCCTTGAGAAGGCAAGCTGCCATGGCAGGGCAAAAGCCACCGCGGGCAGGGCAAAGCTGCCACAGGCAGGGCAAGCTGCCATGGGCAGGGCAAGCCACCCGTGAGCAGGCAAGGCCGCTGTGTGGTGAGCTGACTTGACGGGTCACCGCAACGGGGGGGGAGACAAGCAGACACAGAAGAATGCAAAAATGAACACAGCAAAAACAAGCAGAAAGGGGGGGGATATATAATAATAATAATAAAAAAAAACTGAAGGAAGTTAATTTTCCTTGCAAGATTAAAAATATGCCAGAGCCATCTCAAATCGTACATATTTAAACCAGGAGCATGTTTCCTTCTTTTTCTCCTGATGTATTAATTTAGTTCAAAAGTACCATCATTCACCAAAATGCAACACCTCAGAGAAATCTTTTGACCCCTTATATTTTTCTCATCTCTCCTCTCCTTTCCACAATGATATGGTCATCGAGTTCCATGTCTTCTTTTATAACAATATCTTGGTTATTTTCTCTTTCTTTTCTTTTGTTTCCCATTGGTACTTCCTTAGTACAAAACCCTATCTCCTCAGGCCTGGAAATGGAATAATTTCCTAACATGCTTTAGTATTTTCCTGTCAATTCTTCCCACGTATTCCTGACCAATTATTCTGCCTAAAATGTTGGTTCTGCCAAGTCATTCCTTTGCTTAAAAACTTTCATGATTTTTGTGGGGAGAACTGGAGCCGTCTAAAAGCTCCCAGCACTTAATGGGGTAGAACAGCAGCCCAAGCAGCAGCTGGAAGCCTCTCAAGTTACACTGATGACTGACAGCCACAGTGTCATGGCTCCACCTCTCCCCTTCCCCTCCCCTCCCTGCTGCAGTGCAGCTGCACCTCTCTCCACCCCTCCCTTTTCCTCCTGTAGTACAACTCCGCCTCTCCCTGCCTGCAAGAAGCTGCCTAGCCATATATGGGCAGAAAACCTGCCTCCACCAATCAGAAGCAGCTTGAAGCTGCACAGCCTTGTTGAGGCATGATGCCAGCCTCCACCAATCGGAGGCTGCCCAGTTGTGCTTCCCCATTTGTTGTTTACCTCCACCAATCAGGAGTTGCTCTGTTGCACTCCTTCCTCCCCTTACCCCCACATGTTATAAGTAGCAGTGTTTCCCTAATAAACTTAGACTTGGTCGCCCAGCCTCATCTCCGGAGTGGGTGTGTGTGCTCCGTTCGTTACTCATTTTCCGCCAGCCGCCCGGCTGCCTCTTAAATCCCCACTTACCTGTGTCTAGCTAACGCAGGCCTCGTATTCCTGGCCCATCGCACTAGGGGACGCCTGAGCCCGACGAGCCCCCGTGTTCCTGGCTTGCTGTGCTTGGGGACGCCTGAGCCCGGTGAGCCAAAAATCCCCCCGTTCCCCCTTTTCCTTTCTTGTTTTTCACCATCCCCTGACTGGTTGGGGAGAGCTACCAGGGGATTGATCAGGGGCAGCCAGCCGAAACCCCACGGCAAGCAGGGTCGTCGTGGGCAGCGCCTACGATGGCGGGTCCTCGGTCCCTGTGAACAGTGTCGTCGTCGAACAGCGGCCAACAACAGATTTTAATCCATAGGATAAAATCTTAACACCTTAGTTGAGCCCTTAAGATCTCCTACTATTGACCCAAATTAATCCTGCCAACATCTTCCTTCTTCCTTCCAAGTTTTAAGCATCTCCTCTAGCCAAACTGTTATATGCCTGGCTCTGAGCAGTCCATGTCTTTGCTCATGTGGTTTCCTCTCAAAGAATTCTCTCTTCCTTGTTGTCTGCCTATTTAAATTCTATTCATACTCCAAAGCCCAGCTCAATACCGGGAAGCCTTTATTTTCTTTCTCAGAATTCTTGTAACATTTACTATTTATTCTACTCATCTGGCTCTCAATAAAATACGACCCCTACTGACTGCTCTTGATTTAGTGATTATGGTTGTGTTCATAGCCTTATGTGTGATCATGGAGCAGGAATGGCAAAGTTTTCAGATCTTGGATCTGGCACTGGCTGCCTACAGAGCTCTACTGAGAAGGACTCTTAGTGCTCAGTGGGGATGACAGAGCTCAAAATCAATTATCAATGTCTGGACAGAGAGTGGTAAATGGCAGCCTGTGCACTAAATAGTTGCCCTCCTTGCTTTATTCAGGCCATTTAAAACCTCTGAGGTTTTCTTACTTAAAAAATGAGGGGTTTGGATCAGATAATCTGTAAATTCCTTCCAAGTAAAACACTGTTCAGTGGAATAGTGGGGCAAAAGCCAGATTATGTCAGGTTATAAAGGAAGTGGGTAGTGATGAAATGAAAGCAACTACGAAAACAAGAGAGAAATGACAGAAAGAGGGGGCATAATTAGGTGGAAAGTTCTTAAAAAACAAACAAACTGTAACATAAGTGCATAAAAGGGAAAAAGAGAAGTGTTTTTTTCTTTTTTCTTTTATTACAGATTATTTTCATACTGTGTTTATATCCTTAGGCTTTGGCCACTAAAGAAAAACATATCTAAACATTAAAATATCACTTTCAAGGTGAATGTTTTATGTACAGGGAAAAATCTCTTTCTGCAAGTATTAGTAATGCAAATATGAAACTAAAATGCAGGAAAAAAAAAAAAGAGCCAAATACTTCAAAACATTTCCACCTCCTTCAGCAAACCCTTTCCTCCCAACTCTCTTTTAATGTACAGGGTTATGGGTAAATACTTTTTTTCCTTCTTTTCTTTTTTAGGTACTGGAGCCAGAGATTGAACCCTGGAACCCCCTAAGTGGGAAGCCAGCACTCAACCACTAAGCCACATTGGCTCCCTTGTTGGATTTTTCATTTGTTTGCTTGTTGTTTGTTTTTGTGTTTAGGAGGCAATGGGGACCTGTCATGTGGGAATCAGGTACTCAACTGCTTGAGCCACATCTGCTCTCCTGGGTAAATCTTGATGATACCGTTTTGGCCCATAATACAGTTCCAGTGCCAGTTCCTGAGAACTGCAGGGAGAGGTAGGTGGGGGATGTGATGGACAAGGCAAGAATGGGAAAAAACTCCTTTTCTTTTTTTATCCTACTTGGACTGACTCTGCTATCCTTAGCTATCTTTAGATGGAAGGAGAAGAGAAGGAAAAGAAGAGATAATAAGAGTATTTATTGATTGCCTAGTCTATGCTTGGATCTGTGATAAAGATACACTGTCTTTGATTTTGATGACAAGGATAGTAAGCTCTTCTTTTGTAGCCTCCTATGCCCTCTTCTGTAGCCTCTTTATGTTATTTAAGCTGCAACCCCAGACTCAAGGTCTAGCTAAATTGATTGTTGTTCATTGTGACTGATTTTCCAAGCTGCCAGGAAGCCACTTTCCTAGAACTTATCCTGGGGCCAAATCCACTACCATAGTCCTAAATGACCCTAAAGACACCACCTTGCCTTTTTACTTACTATTTCATCCCTTCTATTCATTCACTCTATTTTTAGATCATTTCCATGTAGGCAAGAAAGTGGCTACTGACATGATACATCTGAACTTATTTTATAATAAATAAAGTGAAGATAATGTACTCAAAAAGCAATCTTCCCAAGATATCTACTTCCCCTTCTCTTTAACATTCAGTTCAAACCATGAGAAAATACATTATCTAAACTAATTTCAAATAGACTTTTTAAAAAATGATTTAGTTGATTTATTTACTAGCCCCCCACCCTGTTGTTTGTGCTCACTGTCTGCTCTCTGTGTCTGTTTGTTGTGTGCTTGTCTTCTTTTTAGGAGGCACTGGGAACTGAACCCAGGTCCTTCCATGTGGGAGGGAAATACCAAATAGCTTGAGCCACCTCCACTCCCTCAAATAGTCTTTTTGTGGTCTTATTTAGAATGTAAACATCTCTGGTTACGAGTGTCAAATAAATCCTGCTCTTTCCATCTACACTATATTTTTAACTATTAATGTAAGGAAACAAAACAAAATGTAAGGAAACATCTTTCTATTATGCTAATAGTTTAAAGAGAAAGAAATAGGTTACGGAAACTGGGAGGAGAAAATGGCTTTATGGAACCTGATATATCTCACCAGATGCAAATAAATCCTTTTTTTTTTTAAGGATCAATTAATTCCAAATAAATTTGGAAATCTAATTTGTTCTTCTATGTGCAATCAAAGTGCCCATCTCCGAGAAGTAAAGTGATCTTGTAATTGCAAAGAAAGAAGTACACAGTAACTCAGGGTCTTTGGGAAATGTTTACAATCATCAAACAAAATGCACGTGATGCCAAATCTTCATATACTACCAGGGGAACAAGAAAATCCAATTTTCTAATTTTCTTTTCTTCTTCTTTTTTTTTTTTAGGAGGTTTTGAGCCATATCCGCCACCCGCTCCCTAATGAGAGCCTTCTCGTTTGTTTGCTTGTTTGTTTCTAGGAGGCACCGGGGATCGAACCAGGGACCTCGTATATGGGAAGCAGGCGCTCAACCACTTGAGCTATATCTGCTCCCCAAGAAAATGCAATTTTAAAAGAAACCTTATGAAAGCACAACCCCTTGCATCATATGTGTGTGTTAATACATATAAGGGGGCAAGATTTTTAAAAAGGTGATCATTTTAATTGCTAGTAATACCTCTTTATGCTTCCTACCTGGAGAAAAGCTAGGTTTATAGTTTTAAAACAGTGTGAACATAAAAATTTAAATTCTAACTATTTAAATGATGGCACTAGACTAACCTTAGATCATAAAGGTCCAAGGTTAAACTGGAAAAATGTCAGTAACACATAATTCCTTAGTAGGCTTGTTTAAAACAAAAAATTTTAAAGCCCATCTAATGAACTGTATGGAGCCAAACAGATCCACAGCCTACCTCTTCATGAACATTCAGTGAGATGCTAAATCAAAGATGTTTGTTTCTGATCACCAAGTACAATTTTCCTCCTGGGAGTCTATTAGGCTGTTCTGAATTTGTAATTTCCTTGAAGCACTGTCACTTTTAATAGGTATGTGTCTTAGCAGACTATGCTCACTTCATTCTGACAGTGACAGAAAGCTCACTAATGAAGTAGTTTGACCAGTTTCTTTCTAAAAGTATGAAGAAAGGAAAAACTGCATTTAAAAGGCTGCATATTATACATAATGTAGTTCACTAAATAATAAATTCAGAATTGTCATTTGCTTTGATAGTTCTGAAAACCACTACTGATGAAGGCACTTTACACATTTGCTTTGCCTTTTCGTCTTCATTTACCTGTCAGGATGAATAGAAGAGAGCACAAAGACAAGGAGAATGACATCCAGGATCCCATCTGGAAAAGGGTAGGGCAAACCATCATCACATACATCATGAACAAAGGCAGAACACTGCGCAGCTCTGTAGGATGCGTGTGACTGTCATGATAAAGGAATAAAAAGCAAAAAAAGAATACTTAGCAGGCTTCCAGTATTTTTTTTAATATAAAGGTCATATTTTTTTTACTTCTCTAAAGTGCTTTTTCTCTGTAAATTTAGATATACTTTATTTCCAACACAGCATTTTGTTAGATTATTTCAAACAGCCAAATATAAATTAAGACTAGCACTTGGACTTGAAAAATGTTCTTCAAAATCCCTCTTTAATTTTCAAAGTGGCGTACAGGGCTGGCTTTTTGAGTTGTAGGCAGAGTCCTTGGAGGCCTGACTCGTGTTCTTTCAGAGGCACCGAGTTGGTCTTCAAATGGCTCTTCCACGGCTTTGCCAATGCCTTTTTTGTTTGAAATACAAATTCCCCATACTATATGATCAAGAGTGGTTGCACAACTCTGAATATAATAAAAACCACTGAATTCTACACTTTGAAAGGGTGAAATTTATGGTATGTGAACTATATTTCAGCAAAACTGTTATTTTAAAAATTGCATCAGCAAACACACATTTATACTCACACAACTCACCTACAAAAACAACATAAGAAGGATATATATTAAAATATAACAAGGAATTATGATTATAGGTGATTAATCTTCCCTTTAGGCTTTTATTTTTGTATTTTAGAAAATGTCTACAATGAATAATTATTACTTTTATCATCAGGAAGTAAGTTTCATGTGCTTACTATGCATTTTTTTGTGTAAGTAGAATTTCCTTTCCTTTTGTGTTTTCTAAAATTACCTCTTCATTCTAGGGAATACTCAATAGCATTCAGGGATTGGTCAACCAAATCCAGTTCCCTACTGTTTTCCTAATGGTCTGGGATATTTTAGGTTTGTATCATATGCCCTGTCACATTTAAAAAAATATATATTTTTTATTGTGGTATTTATTTATTAGGTATCTAAGATGTTTTAAACTGGTCAGCAATATTTTTGTTTTGTTATATTTTTTAATGTGTTATGTATAAAATTATACATGTGATCAACATGGCAATGTAAGCCATCCCCTGAAAAAACCTCCTCAGAGATTCAGTGAATATAAGGACAAATTCCACTTGCTTGGAACTCTGGAGGATGGTAGAGACTGGAGATGGACTCCAAAAAGGCTGAATTGAAGAAAGAGAAAAATATCAGGTAGGAAATTACCGTCCTGTCCCAGACCTGCCGGACCTCTTCCCCTCCCCCTCATTCAGTCCCATGAAAAGCCTGGGAGTTCTCCAGATACAACAGCCTGGGTCTCTCCCACCAGAGACACAGACTACAGAGGAACTCACAGCAGTGAGTTAGAACCCCACCCATATCCAGGCACAGAGACCCAAGTCCACAGAGACCCAGAGCAGAACACAAGCCAGAAAACAAGCAGGTGAGGAGTGCTGCACACAAAAGGGCCCACAGGGAGGGAGGGGTAGGGGAAGAGAGAAACACTGTAGCAGAATGGTGGCAGCCAAGTACACTCACTCGTGCATCTATTTACTGTCTGCAGGTCTCCCAAAACGTAAAACGGACTTTTTAAAAAATGAGTTACTGACATTTGTGGATTGACCCCATCATCTGGGTCCCTGGGGTGATAAACCTAACAGGAAAGAAACTAGAGGCAGAAAAGCCTCAAAGAGAAAAAAGAAAGAGGGGGTGGGTGGGTGCTAATCTGAACTGTTGTTAGACAGGACAGTCCCAGAACTGAAAAGTGTAAGGAAAATGGGGCACTGAGTGAAAGTGAGAATTTAAACAAATTGTAGGAGCTGGGGAGAAAATTCTGCACAAAACAAACAGACCATATCAAGATTTCTAGACAAGGAACAGAGGAAAGGAAATTTTCTTCTGTAGGTGAAACAATTATACAGAAAGTGCAATCTTAAAAATTATACCGCATATACAGGGTAAGAATCAGTTTAAGAAGAGCTGAGAAAATCTGATAAACTTGGGCTATTCTAGGGGTTCAGAATAAGTCAGACCACACGTCAAAGAAGAGCCTTAACACAAAGCCAATCACCAACAAAACCCTGGACATGAGAGAGAAAATGACCTTCAGAATTACTTCATCAAGATAATCAGATGTCCATACATCAGCAAAAAATTACAAGCCATACTAAGAAACAGGTAGCTATGACTCAGTCAAGGGAAAAAAATTAAAAATTCAGAGGAGACTCAGAATTTGGAACAACTAATCAAAGAAGTTCAAACAAATCTCCTAAATCATTTCAAGGAGATGAAGGAAAATATGCATAAAGAAATAAAGGAAGGAATTCCAGGAAGATGGCATTGGAGTAGGGTGGCAGGTCTCAACTTTAACAAAAACAATGGAGGAAGGGCAAAAAGCTGTCTGAGGGAGCTGCTTTTGGGGGTCTACAGACCAGGAGAGTGCTGTGTGCTATCCAGGAAGGAGAGGGATAGAAAGACAAAGAGACCAAAGTGAAAACTGTGAGTTACAGCACCCATCCTCCATCCTCAAGGTGAACAGCCTGGATAAAACTTGTGGCTCACTGCAGCCAACTGAGAGGGGAATGGACATCTTCCTCCCTGGAAAGAGGGATGATATGGTAGATGGCAGAGACTCTTCAGTGAGTTTAGCCAGCAGAGCCCATTTTGAATCTCGGCTCTGGTGGAGATCAGAATTACCAGAGAGTAGAGGTTGAAAGAGACACTTCTGTGGAAAGGTTTGTTGAAAAGTGCCATCTGCTGGCAGTCCAGGAAACTGCAAGAAGTAAAAATGGTTTTGGAGTCTCTCATGTCCCAGGCTCCCTTGATCTGGTTTTGCCACATTAGTGGGTCCCTGGCCTGGTTTTGATAACTTAAGCTGGACAATCTTAAAGATTTAGAATAAACTGAATCAAAAATCAAAAAAGAGCCATGAAAGAAAACCACCAAGCAAGAGATAGAAATTAGCCATCAGACTAAATTCAACAAGACAATCAGATGCTTAGACAGAAGCAAAAAATTATAAGCCATACTAAGAAACAGGAAGATATGGCCTAGCCAAAGGATAAAAGCAAAAATCCTGATGAGACACAGGATTTAAGACAACTAATCAATGATGTTCACATAAATCTCCTAAAAGAGAAAAAGGACATTAAGAAGACACTGGGTGAGCATAAAGAACAATCTGAAGGCCTGCAAAGAAAAGTAACAGAGCTTATGGGAATGAAAGACACAATGGATGAGATTAAAAATACATTAGATGGGAGTAGATATGGCTCAAGCAGTTGAGCTCCCACCTCCCACATGGGAGGTCCCAGGTTCGGTTCCCTGTACCTCTTTTCTTTTTTCTTTTTTCTTTTTTTTTGTACCTCCTGAAAAAAACAAAAACAAAAAAAAACCAACAACAAGCAAAACAAACGAAAAAACCAACTCAGGGAAACTGATGTTGCTCTCATGAGGTCAGGGATTCAATCCCTGGCCCCCAGTACCTGAAAAACAAAACAAAACAAAACAAAAAATTAGATGGATTAAACTCTCCAATCAAGAGACACAGATTCGCAGAATGGATAAGGAAATATGACTCATCTATAAGCTATCTATAAGAAACTCACCTTAGACCCAGGGACACAAGGAGGTTGCAAATGAATGGATGGAAAATGATTTTACATGCAAACAACTAAAAAATGGCAGGAATGGCTATACTAATATCAGACAAAATAGACTTTAAATGCAAAACTATTGTAAGAGACCAAGGGCACCATATATTAATAAAAGGGGTAATCTATCAAGAAGAAAGAACAATCATAAACATTTATACACCTAACTAGAGTGCCCCAAAATACATGAGGAAAACATTGGAAAAACTAAGCGGAGAAATAGATGCTTCTACAATTATAGTGGGAGACTTTAATACACCATTATCACCATTAAACAGAACATCTTAGCAGAGTCAATAAAGAAACAGAGACCTTGAATAATACGTTAGAGGATCTAGAACTAATAGACATATACAGAACATTACACCCAAATACTACGGGATATAGTAATATATCAAGTGTACATGATCATTCTCCAGGATAGACCACATGCCAGGTAACAGAAAAACTCTCAACAGATTCAGAAAGACTGAATTTATACAACGCAGTTTCTCTGACCACAATGCAATCAACCTGGAAATCAGTAAAGGGCAGAGAACCAGTATAGGCACAAAGATGTGGAAGTTAAACAACACACACTTACACAATCAGTGGGTCAAGGAGGAAATTATAAAAGAAACCACTAACTACCTTGAAATGAATGAAAATGAGAATACAACATATCAAAACCCATGGGATGAAGCAAAAGCGGTGCTTAGAGGGAAATTTATAGCCATAAATGCTTATATTAAAAAAGAAAAAAGAGCTAAAATTAAAAGCCTACCTGCACACCTGGAAGAACTAGAAAAAGAACAACAAGCTAATCTGAAAGCAAGCAGAAAGAAGGAAATAACAACTATTGGAGCAGAGCTAAATGAAATTGAAAATAATAATAATAAAAAAACAGTAGAAAACAATTAACAAAACCAAAAGCGGGTTCTTTGAGAAGATTAATAAATTTGACAAACCCTTAGCTAGACTAACAAAGAAAAAGAGAGAGACGATACAAATACATAAAATAAAAAACAAGGGAGGGGATATCACCACTGATCCCACAGAAATAAAGAATATCATAAGAGGATACTTTGAAAAATTGTATGCCAAGAAGATGGATAACTTAGATGAAATGGACAAATTTCTAGAAACACATAAGCAGCCTACATTGACAAAAGAAGAAATTGATGAACTCAACAAACCAATCACAAGTGACGAGATAGAATTAGTCATCAAAAACCTCCCACCTAAGAAGAGCCCAGGACCAGATGGCTTCACAGGTGAATTCTACCAATCATTCTGGAAAGAACTAACACCAATCCTGCTTAAACTCTTCCAAAAATAGTAGTGGAGGGAACATTGCCTGAGTCATTCTATGTGCCAAATCACCCTAATGCCAAAGTCACATAAAGATGCCACAAGATGGGGCCGGCTTGATAGCCCAGTGGATAGGGCGCCGGCATACCACATGGGAGGCCCTGGGTTCAATTCCCGGGGACCTCTCCTAGCGGGCAGACCGCCTTGAGAATGGCAAGCCGCCATGGGCGGGCCGGAGCCGCTGTGGGCAGGGCAAGAAGCTGCCACGGACATG
>PVKH010008738.1:0-19276 GCA_004027955.1 Chaetophractus vellerosus | reverse complement strand
CTTTAAAAAAAAAAAAAAGAGAGAGGGCTGAGGTCCCTCTAACATTCAGAGGTCAGAAAGAGAAAGAAGAGTCAGATTATTATGCTTTCCATGAGCTTCTCTACCGTCTTCACAAAGCACGTTAGCTAATCATCACAAAAACCCTAGGAAATAATTATTATTGCTATCTCCATTTTTTTAGAGGAGCAAACCAAGACAAAACCTCTCCCTCTCTCTCACTCACTCTCTCTCTCTCTCCCTCTCTCTCTCTCACACACACCACTCAAACACACACACATTTATGTGGAAGAAGCAGAATTCAAATATCTGGCTCCAAAATCTATTTTCTTTTTTGTTCTACTTCAATGTCAGAAATAGAAAGGAAAACAAAAACAAAAACAGGTAAGGATTAAATTTCTAGTTATAATTTTTAGTAGTTATAATTTCCAGGATTAGGAAATATGCAAAAAATTAAATATTATCACTGGAGAAGTCTTTCTACTTTTTATTTGAAAGTCACAAAGGAAAATATAAAATCATTCCTGTTACACACAAATTACTGAATAAACCATGACCTCAAAAATACTGCTCCCTAACCTTTCATTCAGTATTTGATCCAAAATTTGATTTTTCACATCTATAAAGTCAGAAGAGTGGTATGAAAGTTATACTTGGAAATGTAATCAAAAGTGCTTTCCAAGGTGTTACAGATATTGGTCATTGTTATTCTCTTGAAGCTTTAAGTGACTGGACAAAACTACATTTTCTTTAGGTGGAAGATGTGGAATAAATTATGCAGCAGTTAAGAAGTATGAAGAAGGGATCCCAAACGTAATTTTCTCATGCAGGGTGATGGAATCAGCTGTAAGCTTATGGAGAGAAAATGGGTGCTGCTGCCAGCACCGACATCATACCTTTTATTTGCAATCATCATTATTTTGTTTGTAAAGAAAATAAAGTTGAAGACGCCCAAAGGCCTTTTGTAACAAATTTTAATATTGAAAAGGAACACATCTTTCTGGTTTTACTCACGAAAATAAAAAATTGAGAACAGTCGACATGATCACAGTAATAATGAAACTGTGGCAAAGCAGAAAGGGATAAAGGGCCAGTTAACCCTCCCCACACGAACACGGTGAGCAAGCTTCCCTTCCCTTCCAGTGCTGCAGACAACTCCACCCTCCCTGTTTGCTGTGGTAACCAGTTTATTTTCACAGTAGGTCAGCTGCTTAGGAGGGTAAAGATTTACAGTGTTTAATGATTAGCTCGATGGGGGGCGACCAGTCTGTTTGGGCTGGATCTACAGTTGCCTTATTAGTTGAATAAAACATAATCATCTCTATTATGGAACTAAGTTTTTGGCTGGGACCGATTAAATCTTAAAAGTCATCAATACCAATAAAAACGAGTATAATTTAGGGACAGATTTACTAATGTTAGTTTCCACAATGGTAAATTTGATTGAATTCAATGAATATCCATTGAAGACTTGCTCTGTACTGGGCCCATCCTGTCTTAGTTTCTGAGGCTCTAAAGTTGAATAAGAGATTTTCCTTCAAAAAATCTGATGACAAGATGCTATGATATCATTTATATATTGATAAAAGTTCTGTACCTGGGATTTTAAGATATATGTGTGTCTGTGTGTGTTTTTTTTTTTTGGTAGATGTGTTTTATAACATTTTCATTAACTTTTAAAATGGAGATATAAAGGGCAAGCAAAAGATATATTAAAGGCTTTCTCTGCTTTTTCTTCCCCAAACCTGCTCCCTCTGAAGTTTCCCCACCTCAGTTAATGGCAACTCTATCCTTCCAGTTGCTCCAGCTAAAAGCCTTGGAAACATCTTTGTCTTCTCTCACTCACACTCCACATTCAATCCATCAGCCAATTCTTTCGTTCTCCCTTTAAAATAAATTCAGAATCCATCTACTTCTCACTGTCTCTCCTGCAACTAACCAGGTCCTCTTGTTTGGTTTACCATAATTGCCACAAAACTGACCTCCCTATTCTGTCCTTTCCCCCTTCAGTTCTTCGCTCTGCAACTCAAGTGGTCCTGTTCAGAAGCAAGGCAGGTCATGGCAGACACATCCCTCTCGTCAGCACCCTCCAGCAGCTTCCCGGCTCATGTGGCATGAATGCTAAAAGGACTTGGAAGGTCCTTTAGGATGTGTTTTCCCACATCCTCCCCCTCTCGGTCTCCCCTTCTGCCCCATTTCCCTCAGCTCTCTGCACTTCAGCGTCCCTGGCCCCGTTGGTATTTACTGAACACTAAAGGAACTCTCTTGCCTTGGTCTTTTGTCTGCTGCTTCCCATGTCAACCTGGTTTGTTTCCACAGACTTTCCTGGTCACCTTCTTTTGGGGATTGAATCACATCTCCCACAAACAACATGCTGAAGTCTTAATCTGTGTTCCTGTAGGTATAAGCCCATTTGTAAAGAGGACCTTTGAAGATGTTATTATTGGTTCAAGAATGGATTCATCTGGGAATAGGATCTTAGAAGATCCTACTTGGATGAGGCCAAATTGAATCAGGGTAGGTAGGACTTAATCCATGTGATTGTAGTTTTTACAACCAAAGAAAATTTGAATGCAGACGGTCAGTAAGTGAGAAGAGGTCGGAGAATGAAGCAGATGCAAGCCAAGGAACCCCAAGGACCGTGGCAAGCCAGCACCAGAGAGCTGCTGACCTGGGAGAAACCATGGCCTGTCAATAACTTGATTTTGGACTCCCAGCCTCCAAAACCACAAGACAATAAACTCCTATTACTTAAGTCAACCAGTGTGTGGTATTTGTCATAGCAGGCCTGGCAAACTAAGATACCCTCTTTAAAATTGCAATCCCCTAACAATTCCACACTCATTTTTCTGCATTATCTTCCTTCATGGCAGTTACTTTCCAACATATTATGACTTTTTTACTTATGTATTTTGTCTATTTCTCTACTGTGGAAAACAAGCACCATGAGAGTGGAGATTTTATTCTCTTTTGCTTATTGCTGTATCCCCAGTCCTAGAATAGCCTCTGGCACACAGTAGATGTACAATGAAGATTTGTTGAATGAATGAATGAAAGTCATAATGAGAGAGATGCTTTTTATATTCCAAATCAGAAAAGGTATTTTATCCTTTGAAATAATAGATTCTATAGAAAGATTCCCTGTGATGTAAAAGAGTTCTATATGATACAGGAGGCGTTTTATGCTGGCCCTCAGCAAGAAGGCCACTGATGAAACCAGAGATGATGGAAACTGTTAGAGCTATGGGTGGTAAAAGCGACAGGTGTTTATAGATGCTATCTCTGCATGTGCTCGCAGCACTTTATCCTCGAGCACAAAAACAAATGAACGCTTGTTGGACCTCAAATTCACCCCTTGAGCAAAATGCAGGAGAACTCTTCCTTCCGCAGATGCTGCTCTTTTGCCTCTTCCTAACCCTGAGCCAGGGCTCAGCATGGCTTGGGTTGAGTCTGCTGGCCCTTGGCAAAAGACCACGGGCAGACTTCATCTGGGAGGACACAGAGCAATGGTACCTGGAGGTGAAGCTGACCCAGGGTAGAAACGTCAGCTGCTACTGGAAAGAGGAAGGCCAGCAGGTTCATTCTTACCTCCTGGGAACGTGGAGCTTTGAGAACCCAGGGAGACACATAATGCCTGCAGTGAAAATGCATTCTTCTTTTTATCTTAATTGAAATAAGAAATCTGGAGGTAAAAAGCCAAAATGACCCATCTTTCTCATTCCAAGAGAATTTCATTTAAGGCAGAGCCCCATTTTAAGCACCAAGGAGGAGGCCCATTTATTGATGGAAAGAAAATTCAGAAGGAGAAAATGATCTCACTTCGACAAACTGATCAAATGCAGTTGCCTTTGGAAGCAATACTTTGTAATTTTTAAAGTCTTGGTTTATGAAATGAACAATAAAAATGCAGAAATATTAAAGCTATAATTTTTTTCTTTTATTCTATAGTGACTAGGTGGTCAGAATGGTTACTTGGTATCTTTCCCACTAGAATCATTAAGAACAATTTACAATACCTAACAAAGGTGTTCAGAGCAGCCCTGCTGGTAAGGTGAAAGATTGGGAATCATCTAAACAGCTCAGCAGTGGAGAAAAGAGTTAAATAAATTATGGTACATGTAACACAAGATTATTACATAGTGGCAAATCTCTCTGTGCTGCTGTGAAGCAATCTACAAAACACATTGTTCAATTAAAAGTTAGGCATGCATTGTGTGACAGTTTGAGATTATTTTATGAATTCCCAAAAAAGGAAGATTATGTTTATAAACTACTTTATTCCTCTGGGTGTGATACCCTTTGATCACACAGGATTCAGTTGAGGGGCCCTCAATTAGATTACCTGTTAAGATTGCTTTGAGGTCTTTCTTTGATTCGACCACGTCAGTAGGACATGACTGAGGTTGAGTCCCCACCCACTTGGTGGGTCTGATATAAAACGGAAACACTCTTGAGAAGACACACGGGAAGAGAGAGAACGCTATCATTTTTTGATCCTTGGGCCTGGTGAGAGATGAGCCATTCACATGATAGTTTGCAGTTGACCTTGGGAAGAGAACAGAAGAGCTGAGACTGATATAGAAGGCCCAGTAAAAAGCGAGCCCTATGCCAGGAGAGACAGGAAGCCCAGAGGGGAAGGCTGAACCCTCACAGAGATCAGCGACCATCTTGCTTCAACATGTGGCAACTGACTTTGGTGAGAAAGCAATACTGAGTTGAACTCTCTAGGGCCTTCTAACTGTAAGCTTTTACCCCCAAATAAATACCCTTTATAAAAGCCAACAGATTTCTGGTACTCTGCATCAGCACCCCTCTGGCAGACTAATACAATTAGTGTTTAGCATCCTATCAGTTGTGTACAAAAGAAGGGGATGCATAAAAGAAGTTACAGTTAATACACAGACCATCTCTTGAAGATATTAAAGAGACTGGTAGTGGTTCTTGTCTCTGGGGAAAGGTGATGAAAGGGAAGATGGGAAGGAAAATTAGTTCTAGTATACAATTTCTGGAAACATTTGAAATTTTGAAATCATTGTTTCCTGTGTGATCTACAAATAATTATTGAGAAATTGAGGCACACAGAGGGTTAAAGAACTTGCCCAGAGTCCCACGGTGAGCTATTTTCTTATTAGTACAAAATTCATCCTTTCTGGTCACCCCACCTTCCATCTCTCTCCACTCAAATTCATCCTATATGAATATCTTAACCATTGTGCAAGTCATCTTGTATCATGTTTCTCCCTCTCAAAAAATCTCCAGTGACTTTTCATTGTTTAGAACAGTGGTTAAATTTTTATATTTAAGCAATAGAACCCGTTCTTAAAAATAAGTGTTATATTAAAATATAATTCAGATAAAAGTGGAAATGCCTTGTTTTAAGTTGGGTGGGGGTGGTAAGCATGGAAGCCAATGGACTGGCTTCATCCCACCCTTCCCACCCCCAACACACTTAGTCAGAAACATTAGGGCTCTGTGGAGCAGTTTATAAAATGCTTTTTTGCAGAGTTAAGTAGCTTTTCTTTACACTCTGCTATCCAAGGTCTTCCACAAATGATGACCCCAAATCACCTTCCTAATATTCTCTGCCCTATATCCAGCAGTAAAGAATTAACTCATCAGAAAACATTATCCAGCCCATATCCTATGTTCAACAAATATATTCTGCACATCGTTTCTTGGAATACTTCCTCACATTAATTTTGCTGTGCTTTGTATGATAGAAAAATGCACTGGAATCAAGCACCTACTAGGTGTGTTAACCTTAGGCAAGTTATAAAGCATCTGTGAACCTCTGCTTATCTATCTACTAGAGATGAAAACAGTAGAACCAGCCTTATTATGTGCTACGAGCTGCCCCATATGAAGCAGCTGGCACCCCTCTTGGAGTGTACAAGTGCTCATAGAGGTTGGTTGTTATCCACGTGTCAAAATCCCCTCCCTAAGACCAGCCAGCACACTGAGGGGGTGTTGGGTGGCCCAGCCTTCCTGCCAGCACCGAGAAATGCCAACACCCTCCAAGATGATGAGTCTGAGTATCAGCACCTGAGGCTTCCAAGTCCCCAAACATTTCACCCTGTGCAGAGTCTGAAAATCAGGCTTTCCTTGCTCATTCCTAAAATGTGAAGACTATGAACGTCCCACTTAATTCTTTCTCCTTAGCGTTTAAAGGTGAATTCAGTGGAAAAAGCCCCAAACCCACCATTCAGCCTTCCATAAGCCCTTCTGCACCCCGCCTTGGGTCACTCCAGGCTGGCCAAGCACAGATCAAGGAAGGGCTGAGAGCAAAGTTCTCTGTGATCTCTGTGGGCAGGATGAGCTCTCCCGGGTCACAAAATAAAACATTTATTGGAGAAAATGAGAGCATTGGCCAGGGTTGGGGCCTGAAATCTTCTACTGCAGAGCTTCCCAACTGGTGACACTGAATGGGTTTCAGGTGTGACAAGACATTGATCTTAATTCTTGGGGCAGTCAGGCAGGGCAGAGCGATTGGAGCCCCAGCCATCATCCATATGCTCTAGCAGCCTCTGCCCACATGGCCAAGGGTCATGTGATAGCCCAGGGTCATGTGATGGCACTCTCTGTGTGTTTCAGCAAGGGAGGAAGGTTGGGAGGTGCTGTCCTCCCTTGTCTGTCTCCGACGAGGTCTGTTTTGGTTGCCCACACTGATTTGGTTCTTGGTGGAATGCTCACTGGTATTCTCTGCAGTTTGTTGTGGCCATTAGGGTCCTGGAAAGCTGAGTCCACTCAGCAGTGGTCTTGGGGGCCATGGAGGATCCACAAATGACCATGATGCTCTTTACCAGGCTAGCTCTGGAATCTTATACCAGGCCAAGGTCCCCATAAATTGCCGTTGGATTGGTGCTATTGATAGTCATGGTAGTATTTTTTTTTTAATTAATAGCAAATATTTCCTTGTTTTATTGAATAAAAATTTTAAAATTTTGAATTAGTACATATCTGTTGTAGGAGGCACAGGGAATCGAACCCAGGACCTCCAATGTGGGAAGCAGACACTCAACAGCGTGAGCCACATCTGCTCCCATGGTAGGATTTTTAATCATGAAAACTACTCTATGAGGGAAGAATAGGTGTAATATGGGGGCATTTTCAGGACACTGGATTTGTCCTGCATGACACTGCAGTGACGGATACAGTTCATTGTACATTTTGTCATTACTTACAAAATTGTGTGAGACAGAGTTTAAACTATAATGTAAACTATAATCCACACTTCATGGCAATGCTCCAATATGTGTTCATCAATTGTAACAAATGCGCCACACTAATGAAGGATGTTGTTAATGTGGGAAAGTGTGGGAGGGGTAGGGAGTGGGACATAGGGGAAGCCCTTATATTTTTATGCAACATTTACATAATCTAAATCTTCTTTAAAAATAAAAATAATAATTTATAAAAAAATAAAAATATTAAGCAAGAAAAAACAAAAAACAAAAACCCAAAAAACTACTCTATGCAAGCAGACCAAAGAATTGGCCAGTGGAAGGTTCTGCCCTTCAGGAGGAGAAACATCAAACTTTCAAACTTAACTCACTAAAAAAGAATTTTCAACTTTAATGGAAGCCAGACTCAAGAACAAATTATCAAAAATACAAAAACTGGAGGCCATTAATAAGAAGATGGAAAACTCTAACTCTTTAAATGGGTGTAAAAGAGAGGCTTTGAGAAGAGAAATCTGAACATTTAGAACAAGTTGAGCCAATATCTGACATTACAGGGAAGATCTAGTCTTCAGAAGATGCATCAAAACACATCTGATTTCAAGTAGCTGCACCCAAAATATCCTTCAAAACACATCAGAAGAATGAAGAGCAACTTCAGACAGCACAAGCAGATGCTGTGGGTGAAAATTCCACTAATCAGGGAAGCAGAGAGCTGCCTTCATGACAGACAGAGGAAATGGAAAGGAAGAGTGAGCAAACTTCTTAAACAGCATGAAATGTTAAAAAAAAATATTAACGTACCCATGGAACAAGTTTTAGATGAGAAATAAAATGAAAGGAAGCCTTTAGGTAACCACTTGCTGAAGAAGAAAGATTGGGTTGCTGTTCTTAGAGAAGACAACATGGATGGTGGAAACTTGGAATCGGATATAACGAATGCATCCAAAAATGGAGATGTCTTAGAAGATGACTGTATTAGTCAGGGGTCTCTCAGGAAACAGAATCAACAGGAGATATCTGTCAATAATATAAGATTTTATAAGAGTCTCTCACGTGACCGTGGGGATGCACAAGTCCAGGTTCCACAGGCAGGCTGCAAGCTCCAATGAAAGACTGATGAAAGGTCTTTAATGAGTTTCTGGGAGAAGCTGGCTGTCCAAAGACGAGCTGGGAAATTCTCTCTGAATGTTGAAATCACTTACTCCTTTTTTAAAAATTTATTTATTATTTTATTTATTTATTATATATCCTCCCCTTTCTGCTGTGTTCATTTTTGCATTCTTCTGTGTCTGCTTGTGTCCCCCCACTGCTGCGACCCGCTGAGTCAGTTCACCGTGCAGCGGCTTTGCCCTGCCTGTGGTGGCTTTGCCCTGCCTGCGGCGGCTTGCTTGCTTGAGGCAGTGTGCCTGCTCGAGGAAGCCCTGGGAACCGAACCCGGGGTCTCCCATGTGGTAAACAGGAGCCCTACCAATTGAGCTACAGCCGGTTCCCCACTTCCCCTTTTAAGGCAGTTAACTGATTGGATAAAAGCGTCATCCATTCTTGATCCATTTTCCCTGATTGATGCAGATGTAATCAGCCATCCATGCAGTAAACTCACTGGTAATCGAAGTCCATAAATGCTCTTGTATTACAATTAGCCCAGTGCTTGCTGGACCTAATACTTGGACACAATTACCTGGCTGAGTTGACACATTAGCCTAACCATCACAATGACTTAAAGGAATTTTGAAGAAACTGCTTGATATGGCTGAGTTAAATATGTAGTTAGAAAAGAAAGGAAGAAACCAGATGTACAGCAAATTAACTGAAGAAAATTAAATAATCGATGCACTTGAAGATCATTAGAAGTCTCCAACTCAGAAAACTTCACTGCAGGTAGGAAAAAAAACATAGAAAGGGAGAAACAACCTCAGTAGAAATTTCACATTGTTTCTGAACTTCATAAAAATAAAATGAATTTTTACCAGATAGCCAATTTAGAACTAATCTATCCCATAAAAATAGAGGAGAATCTCTCCAAAGCTGATGAAAAGATCAGCAATGCATGTGAAAAGCTAGACATCCACAAAATATAAGCCAAGATTCTTTCAGAAGAATTTGAAAGCATCACTGACTATTATCAAAGTCAGCTTTTTTCCCCATGAAAGAAAAGCCCATGATAATAGTTTGAGAGCTCTGTTGGCTGAGATGGCTGAGAGAAACCTGGATAACTTAAGGAAAGAAAGACATACATCAGACAAAACTTATTGAGGGAGAATTTAAACACTTCAAAAAGAATCCTTATGTTCCTAACAATAGAAATGGGACATTTATTTGGAAGAGGCTCAAGAGGACGACCAGGGAATCCACTGAATGATCAGATCCCCAAGAAGAAAGGAGCATTAGGTGTGATGGATGAATGGTACAGGGATCTGGGTTCAGGATTCCTTCCCTCAGACCACCTGTATCTGACACAGTAGGTCCTCCACAGGGAATGACTGAGCTTCTCCTGGTACTCCTGCTGCTGACAGACACCTGGGATCTTCTTTTGGTTCTGTCCTCCCACCTGAACAGTGGGCCACTGGCCCAAGCACTGGTCCTCCACCACCTCTTCACATCAGAGGTCAGATGTTACTGAGGGCTACTAGGGGGAAGAACCTAAAAACAGAATTCCCTGTCTTTCCCTCTAGTCTGGAAAGTAAGGGTGAATCTCCCTAGGAATTCTCTCTTCCCTGGCCCAGCACATCTTCATCTGCAACCAGAAATGTCTCTACAACAAACTGTGGATTTGATCTTCCATCCACAGAACATGAAAACAAAAGTGAGTCACATTTTGGGCCCCGAATAGCCAAAAATATCTCAGTAAAAGAAGAATGTAGTTGGAAGACTCTCACTTCCTGACTTTAAAGCATATTACTTAGCTACAGTGGTAAAAACCAGCATGATACTGGTATAAGGACAGACAGATTGACCAATGGAACCGAAATCGAGAACTCAGAATTCGGCCTTCACATCTACAGTCAAGTGTTTTCTGAATAGGCTGCTAAGCCCACCCAGCTGGGCCAGAACAGACGATTCAACAAAAGGTGCAGGAAGAACTGGATAGCCATATCCAAAAGAAAGAAGATCCTAATCTCACACCTTATACAAAAATTAATTGCAACAAAGAGAGACAAGCAGACACAGAAAAATGCACAGCAAATGGACATGGCAAGCACAAGCAGCAAGGAGGGGGGGATAAGTACATTTTAAAAATAAAAATAAATAAATCTTTTTAAAAAATTAACTCAAAATGGATCATGGACCTAAAGATAAAAGCAACAACCATAAAACTCCTAGAATAAAATGTAGGAAAACATCTTCAAGATATTGTGGTAGGCAATAGTTTCTTAAACTTTACGCCCAAAGTGGAGCAACAAAAGAAAAAAGTAGATAAATGGGACCTCCTCAAAATTCAACACTTTTGCACCTCAAAGGACTTTGTCAAAAGGGTGAAAAGGCAGCCGATTCAATGGAAGAAAATATTTTGCAATCACATATCTGATAAGGGTTTAATAACCATGATACATAAGGAGATCAGACAACGCAACAATAAAAAGACAAAAAATCTGATTAAAAAATGGTCAAAAGACTTGAAAAGACAAGTGCCCAAAGAGGAAATACAAATGGTGAAGAAACACATGAAAAAATGTTCAACATCACTATTGATTAGGGAAATGCAAATCAAAACTACAATGAGATATCATTTCACACCTATTAGACTGGCCACTATTAAAAAACCAGAAAACTGTAAATGTTGGAGAAGATGTGGAGAGATAGGAATGCTTATTAACTGTTGGTGGGAATGCAGAATGGTACAGCCACTGTGGAGGACTGTTTGGCAGTTCCTATAGAAGTTAATATAGACTTGCCATGGGACCCGGCAATACCATTGCTAGGTATATACCCAGAAGAACTGAGAGCAGTGACACAAATAGACATCTGCACACTGATGTTCATAGCAGCATTATTCACGACTGCCAAAAGTTGGAAACAACCCAGGGGTCCATCAACGGATGAATGGATAAACAAATTGTGGAGTGTACACATGATGGAATATTATGAATATTATTAAGAAGAAATGAAGTCGTGAAACATATGACAACATGGATGAACCTGGAGGACATTATGTTGTATGAAGCAAGCCAGACACAAAAGGACAAATACTGTATGACTGCCCTATTGGGAAACATATCATGTGAAATATAAATATATTATGTGAAATATGTATATGGGTGGAATTGCATATATAAGACCATATTTCTTTGAAGCTGAACAAATGTAAGTTAATACTATACAATGTTAATATCAGACAAAAAAAACACACATTATACTAAGTGAAGGAGACCAGTTGTGTTTCTATATACAAGCAATGAACAATCCAAAAAGGAATTCAAGAAAATTCCATTTACAATTGCATGTGAAAAAATAAAATATCTAGGAGTAAATTTAACCAAGGATTTAAAAAATGTGTACACTGAAAACTATAAAATGTTACCAAAAGAAATTAAAGAAGACCTAAATAAATGGAAAGACATCCTGTATTCACGGATTGGAAGATTTAATATTGTTAAGGTTAATATTACCCAAAGCAAGTTACAGTTTCAATACAATTCTGATCAAAATCCTAGAAGTGATTTTTTGCATAAATGGAAAAGTCAATCATCAAATTCATAATGAACAGCAGAGGACCCTGAATAGCCCAAAACATCTTTAAAAAAATAATAAAGTTGGAGGATTTACTTTTCCTGATTCAAAACTTAGTACAAAGTTAAATTAATCAAAACAGTGTGGCACTAGCATAAGGAAAAACATATAGTCCAATAGAATAGAATTGAGAGTTCAGAAATAAGCCCACACATTTATGGCCAATTGATTTTTGACAAGGATACCAAATCCACTCAATTGGGAAAGAATAGTGTCTTCAGTAAATGGTGTTGGCAAAAGTAGCTGTCCACAGAAAAAGAATGAAGGTGGACTCCTATCTCATACCACACACAAAAATTAATCCAAAATGGAGCAAAAAAATCTTAAAACTTTTGGGAAAAAACAGGTGGAAAATTTAGTACCTTGTACTGGGCAATGGATTCTTAGATATGACACCAAAAGCACAGACAACAAAAGAAAAAATAGATAAATCAAAACTTTTGTCCATCAAAAGACATTACCAACAAAATAAAAAGACAACTTACAGAATGTGAGAAAATATTTAGAAAACTTATCTCTGATAAGGGTTTACTATCTGCAACTCAATAACAATAAAAAAAAACCACAATAGAAAAATGGGCAAAGGACTTGAAAAGACATTTCTCCAAAAGTGATATACAACTGGCTAAGAAGTACATGAAAAGATGTTCAACATCATGAGCTATTAGGGAAATGCAAATCAATACCACAAAGAGATACCACTTCACACCCACTAAGGTGGCCATTACTTAAAAAACAGAAAATAACAAGTGTTGATGAAGACTGGAGATATAGGAACGCTTGTGCATTGTTAGTAGAAATGTAATATGATGCAACAATTTGGCGGTTCCTCAAAAACTTGAACATAGAATTACTATATGACCCAGTAATTCCATTCTTACATATGTATATACCCCAAATAACTTAAAACAGAGACTCAGCTAGCTATAAACCAATGTTCATAGCAGCATTATTCAGAATTATTATTCAGCATTATTCAGAATTTCCAAAAGGTAGAAACAACCCAAGTGCCCAACAATAAATGAACTGAATAAACAAAATGCAGTACAAACCTACAATGGAACACTATCCAGCCATAAAAAGGAGTGAACATGCTTCAATATGGATGAACTTTAAAAACATAATGTTAAGAAAATTGAGATGGAAAGTTGAGATGGTAGCAATGTTGTCAAAGTAATTAATGACACTGAACTGTACATTTACAATGTTTAAAATGGCAAATTTTATTTTATATATGTCATCAAGAATAAATGATGAAGTAAATAATTAGCATGTAAAAATACGATATGACTAGAAAGAGAATTTCATGAGTAAATGTTTCCTTTTTTTCTATTACTTGATAGTATAAAGATAATATTTCAATTGTTGCTGTTTAACAAGTCCTCTGTAACATGAACTATAATAAGAGTTGTACATGAGAAATCTCACAGTTGGGGATGTTTGAAACACAAAATTTATTTCTGTATACCTGGGACTGAATTTACCCAAGATTAATATATTTAACTAAATAAATTCTGGCTTAAAAAAAGCTTATCCATCCTTACAATTTTATCTAATGGTTTCCTTTCTAGGAATTTACTTCTAATCCTTTCATATAATTTCTCCCTTCTATTAACATTCAAAATATTGTTATATTCTATCTTGCTAAATCCCTGTCTAACCCACGGCTATTTCTACAGATTCTATATATGTTTAAATATAGGAACATCAGAAGTGGTCCGTAAATATTAAGTTGGATTAAAAGCACTTTACTTTTAGTTAAGTGAATCTGGAAACTTACTGAGTGGTTTTCCACCATAATAAAATAGTGTCTGAGGCCAGTGATGAGTTAGAGGCTGAGGGTTCAGTCCCACATAAGTGCTCACAGAAATGGAACAACAGGTGTTCTATCTCAGGCAACACAACTCTTCCCCTCTGATATCCCAAGTGAGCAAGTGTGCTGCTGGTGGGATCTGGCGAGAGAAAATGAAGGTGATCAAGGAAATCCCACTGAAAAACAATGGCCACAGTATACGTGCTCCTGCTTCCACGGGGGATAAGTGTTATCTACTAACACAAAGGACAGTTTGCATTTACTCCTTAAAATGAAACTTCCTGCTAATGCACTGTGAAAGCTGTAGGCCATGATGCTTAAAAACTACCCAAACTATGAAAGTCTAAAGTTCTCATTATAATGGTAACCTGACCATATTGCACATTTTTCATATACTAAAACAACACTGGAAAGTTTATCTCGATATTGAGGGATATTATATATGTACAGTTTGGATGAGTTAATATTCCAATGAAAGCCTTAACTTTTGCATTTCCTGGCTTTTGTGTGCCATTATTATTATTTATGACTTGAATGTTGACAGCCGATTCAGCATTGCATAAGCCATAAAAGTAAGCATGGTTTCCGCCTGAGGCTTAGTGAATAAATTAGGCAAAATATTTCATATTAAAACCTTCAACCCTGGAGATAGCTAACTCTCAAAGGTGCAAGTTGGTATGTCTCTAAAACACCTGTGCTGTTCTTTCTTTATCCTTTTAAACTTTTTCCCTTAATTTGTGTATGTCTTCATTTGAAGATGCAAGAAAAAAATGAATGAAGATGTCAATTTTCCTTAAAAGTAATTGGTCTGGAGGTTAGAGTACTGCCAAATTGAGAGCACAGGGGTGGCAAAATGAAAGAAAAGATCATGACTGAGAATTAAATGAAGACTCTTTTGCCTCTGGGCACATCCTGGATCTTCTGCCTCTAAAGTGCCCTCCTCCCTGATCTCTAGCTCAAAAGTCTCTTCCATGGAGAAGCTGTCCTTGAGCTCCTAAGGGTCACTCCTACTGAAATTGTGTCTCCCCATATGACCACGCACATGCATCCTTGGGGGCTGCCCTAATTTGGCCTGGTTTGTCATCAGCATCTACCATTGGGTGCTTGATAATTCCGGGCAGTGGAATAATAAGCAAAACAAACAAACAAAAACAAGAAAAGACTAAGTCAGAGGTAGATATACATATTGCTTAGAATGCCATGACTAGTGAAATATTCACCCTTCTGCTCAAAAATCTTAATCATGATGATGAACACTTTTTGATCCCTTAAATAATCTTGCAAATAGCTAACCACAGCAGAATGCTTGATTTATCATGGTCAAAATATGTTTGATTAACTTTCTTTTATGGGTAACCTATTATATCCATTGATTTATAGATATTGTACTTATTTTAGAAAGTATTTATTTCCCAAGATGTATCTACATCTATTGTTCATTGACTAATCATATCATTCTGTTAATTCTTTCTAATCTCATACTCAAAACTTTGTTTGAAAAGAGTTTGTGCTCTGTTTCATTTGTTATTCCCTTTCTGGAATTCCAATTATACAGACATTGAATCTCCTTGTCCTTCATATCTTTTATCTTTTCTCTCACAGTTTTTCCTGCTTTGTCATTCTGCTGTATGTTTTAGGAAAATTTTTCAAGTTAGTATTCTTATTCACTAATTGTCTTCAAAAATACCCATCCTGACATTCACTGCCTTTTTATTTAACCTTTTAAAATGAAAGCAAATGGTTGGTGAAAGCAGTTGATACAAAGGGTATAAATTATTAGCAAACCCAAGGACCTATTACTTCAACCTCTGGATAATTGTTGGAGATTTCAAGAAAATATTTCTAGTTACATAGGCTTTTAAAGAGCACTTCATTTATTTTGTATTGAGTTTCAGAATCCAATTAGATTTATTAAATATTGAGAACCTACCCCAGTAGGTATCTTGCACACTTCCAGATGTTGTGGAGGTACAAAAATAAAGCATTGTTTATGCTCTGAAGTAGCTGATAATCTTTAAATTTTACACTAAAATATAAAATAATATTATGATTTGAGGAGCCTGAGCCATGCTTTGTGATGACAGACACATTCATAGCGACTGCTAAAACAGGACATGGCCCTCGTGAAGTATCTGGATGTGCTTTCTTTGGAAGATGGCATTTGCTATAGGACAGAAGAAAAGGGAAGATCCTTGAACATGAAGTAAAAGTCCAGGGTTGGAGCTTGTGACTTTGCCTCTTATTGGCTGGGTAAACTTATTTTCTCATACACTGACCTATTGGGGTCATTATGAAAATTAAACAAAGTACTTTGTGATCTAAAAAATGTATCCAGAGGCTATTTATTCTTAAGAGAATTTCATCTTCCTCTCCTTAGCACCTGAATTATTCTAACTTAAAAACAGAAAAAAAGATTCCCAGGTAACTTTCTCTTTAGTCTTCAGAGTGTCATCCCTAAGACCAAATTAAATTTCTCTGTTTAGAGATAGTTCTTTACAATGTAAGTTCAACAACTATATACTGTCAGCAGACACATATGCCATTCACATGTCATTTTTTATAAAGGGCCAGACTGCATATTTTAGGATTTGTGGGCCATACCGTCTGTGTCACAACTACTCAACTCTTGCTGTTGTAGCATGAAAGCAGCCATAGACAATATGTAAACATATGGCTTGGCTGTGTTCCAATGTAACATTAACTACAAAAACAGCTGGTAGGCCAGATTTGATCCATGGGCCACAGTCTGCTGACCCCTGCTCTAAGTGGATACCGAGATGAAGAAGACAAGGTATCTGATCTAAAGGGGCTTCTATTCTAGTGGGGAGAATAATCAGTAAACAAAAACAAATATTATTACATAATAATATACAATGAAATGCCAGGTGGTATTAAAGTGCCATGAAGACAAAAACAGAATAAGAGAATCAAGAATAACGGGGGCGGGGGATATCATATTAGATAGGGCAGCCAGGGAAGAACTCTCTGAGGAATTATTACTTGAGAAGGAAATTGGGATAAAGACAAGGAACAACACCATGCCTGCCAGGTGAGGAAAGATTCAGGGAAGAAATTGCAGGGCAAAGGCCATTAGGTGGTGTAGTAGGCTGAACAGTGGATTCCCAAAACCTCAAAAATGTGACCTTACTCAGAATAAGGTCTTTGCAGATGTACTTAAGCTAAAGATCTTGAGATGAGATCATCCTGCTTTAGGGTGAAACCTAAATCCAATAGCAGGTCCTCAGAAGAGAAACAGACAGAGAGAGAAGAGGGGAGAAGACCATGTGATGATGGAGGCAGAGATCAAGTGATGCAGCTACAAGTGAAGGCAGGCCAAGGACTGCTGGCAACCACCAGAAGCTAGGAGTGTCCTCCATGGATCCTTCCTCAGAACCTTCAGAGGGACACAACTCCGCTGACACTTGATTTCAGATTTCTTGACTCCGCAATGGTGTGAGAATAAGTTTCTGTTGTTTCATCACCCAGTCTTTGGTAATTTGTTATGGCAGCCCTGGGAAGTTAATACGCTTGGTGTTTTCCAGGAATGGCAAGACCTGTGTCTCTAGTGCCAAGTGGGCAGAACCAAAAGAGGTGCTCAGTCAGTGCAGAGAGAGTTTGGAATTTATTGGAAGTGTAAATGGAAGCCACTGGAAAGTTTTGAGCAGGGGAGGGACATAATCTGATGTTTGATTTTTAAAAGATCACTCTGGATGCTCTGTGGGGGGAAAATGACATTAGCCGAAGAGCAAGGGAGGAAGTAAGACAGCGAACTCTTGCAGTAGTCTAGACATCAAATGATGGTGGCTCGATTCAGGGCTTCAGGTTTCTCACAGGGGTGCCATTCCATATCATGAACACCATGGATTGTTAATTCATTACAATAACTTTCCAGCAGCTAAGCTGTGGCGTCTCTTCTTTGGAGAAAATCAGTATATTACAGCAAGATTCCAACAGATGGAAGTAAAGTGTCTTGAGAAAGAGATGTCTTTGTAAAATCTGCACAGAGGACTAGGCAGGGGTGAGAAGGTGGTAAAAAGAGGTCAAATTCAGAGCATATTATAGAGGTAGAATTGATGGACTTGCTGCCAGGGGGAGTAAAATAGAGAGAAGAGTCAAGGATGACACATTACTTTTTTTGACATATCACTTGAGTCACTGGGTGATGTCATTCACTAAGATGGGGGAAATGGGGGAAATGCTCATTTGGTGTGGGAATCGGGATAAGGACGGATTCAAGAGTTTTACGTCTTCCAGGTACCCTTGAAATCCAGGTAAATAGGTCAAGTAGACAGTAGCATGTACTAAATGAAGGCTGAATTTCTGATAAGCTCTTTTCCAGCATTATTATATCTTAAAACAATGTAGTCATTACTGTTACATGATTTTTTTCATCCTAATGATCTAAGGGTGAGTGGATGGAATAGATGCAGATATAGTTTCCACAGACAAAAAAAAAATGTATTTTTTCAAAGGTGCTTAGAATCAACTATGATTATCTAGTAGAATTTACTGTCGATGAACCACATCTGGGCCTCCAGCCAAGTAACTGCTGAGCCTTTTATCACTGGTTTGTGTGGCTCAGTGCTACCTACATTGACTTTGGGGGGCAAGAAGGCTCTGTGGATGTTAATGTTAAGTAATCCTTAACAGTGGGAGTTTAATGAGTTGTTTTTGTGTTGGATGGTGAGTACTTCAAATCCATAATTCCACTTCACATTGCCTTTGTTATTCAACACCATCTTAATTGAAATGCAACTTTTAAAAGAATTCCCAAGAGAAAATAGTTTATTATTCCTTTGCCCAAACAGCCTCCCTCAAGCCTGACAGACAAATTATTTACTTATGGAAATAAGGACTTTAATCAATGACAGGTCAAACTGGATAGTAAAAGAAATAGAAACTTTTTAATATAACCATTTTTATAAGGCTTGTATAAAATGAACTATGACACAGAACTATGTCTTACGAGTAAAATCTAAACATGTTTATATTAAAAGAAAGGTCCTATTAGGCTTATGCTTTGTGTCTTTTCCTCATTCTACATACTGTTCACTGAATGTTTCTCAATGGATGTTGCAGAGCCCAGAAATAGGCATTTTCCCAATGCTTCCCATAATCTCATGACAGAATAATTCTACAATTTGGAAAATGAATGTCAATTTTGATCACCAATGTTGTCTTAAAGTTCCCAAAAGTATCAGTCTACTGCATAGGTCTTGGTTGTCATAGGGTAAGTACAAAAGTCTATATGGGAGATTGATTCAGTTTTAATAGGGAGATATCTCTATTTATATCTACATCTTCATATCTCTATATCTTCATCAGAATTTAAGACCTTTAAAGGTACCATTCTTTAGAAAGCATGATAAAATTTGACTTTTCCTTTAAAAATAAATAATAAAAATTATCCTGTAAGTCCTGAGACCAAGCAGACTGTGACAGGTACACTCTTCCATCAATGGGTGACAAGTCAGTGACAAGATCTTGGGATGCAGGAAACCGAGTGAGAAAAACACAGGCTGTGGCCTCAGAGGGACCTGGCAGGGATTCCTAGCTC
>PVKH010008737.1:0-19274 GCA_004027955.1 Chaetophractus vellerosus | reverse complement strand
AAAGGCAAGCCACCGTGGGCAAGGCAAAAAGTCGCCACAGGCAGGGCGTAGCTGCCACGGGCATGGCAAGTCACCCGTGACACACGGAGCCCACGGAATGGAGCCACCCACGAGCAGGGCAAGCCGCCTGCGCAGAGGGCCGACTTGGCACATCACTGCAAAAGACGGGGGGAGACAAGAAGCAGACATAAAAGAACACAGAAGAATGGACACACAGCAAGAGCAAGCAGAAGGGGGGGGGATATGTAACCAAAAAAATTCATTTATCGTCTAAATAATATGCCAATCACTAGACATAAAGACAGCTAGCTAATACAAGGAATCTTAAGATAGGAATCTTAAGACATGGCTTTCCAGAAATGTCTTGCCGATGACAATTACAAGCTAGATCATTCTTGAACACATATATACATCCAACAAAACAACTCTGTCCAATCGTCTTTCAAATGTCAAAGAAACAAAAAAAAAAGGGCAAATTGCAAAATGTTCAAGTGACAGCTTAGACACAACTTGGGAATTACCTAACTACATTTTCAAGTAATTTTACAAATTAAAGAAAGAAACAAAGGTAAATTCAAATCTGAGATAGATAACACCTAATAGAGAAGCAAAAAATTTATATTTAGACTGGGCTTATAACAACAAAATAGAGGACTAAACAGAATAGACCAATGAAGGAGAACAAAAAAACCAATTCAATCTCTGATCAATATAGAATCCCTTCAAAAGAGAGATCAAGCTTAAACCAGTTTGTCTATCCATTCACTGGCTGATAAACACCTGGGCTGTTCCATCTTCTGGAAATTGTAAATAATGCCACTATGAACATCAGTGTGCAGATGTCTGCCTGTTCATGTCCCTGCTATCCATTCTTCTGGGAATATACCTAGCATTGATATTGCCAGATAATATGGCAGATCCATCTTTAACTTCCTTAGGAACTGCCCAACAGACCTCCACGGTGGCTGTACCATTCTATATTGTAGAATGAGTATGGAGAATGGGGAGCTGATGCTATATTTGTGCAGAATTCTACTAAGGTCGATTGTAAATGTTTGGAATTGGGTAGAGGTAGTGGTAGCACATTATAGTGTGTGTAATGAACAACGCCAATATGTAGGTGTGATTGTGGTTGAAAGAGAAGTTTAGGGTCGTGTATGTCACCAGAAGGAAAGCCAGAGGATGAAACGTAGGACTGTATATATGTAGCATAGTGAACTCTGTTGTGGACAATAGTCTAAACATAAGAATGTTCTTCCATGAATTAGAACAAATGTACGTTACTATTAAAAGATGTTAATAATAAGGTGGTATATGGACCAAAACACACCTAAAGCAAACAATGCATTGTAGTGAAAAGTGATATATTAATATTTTCCCCATCAACTCTAAAAATTTTATTAAGTGAAAGAAGCCAGACACAAAAAACTTAAATATAAATAAGTTTGCAAGGATGGAATTAGATTAGCGGTTATGTATGGTTACGTCCAGCTGGGGAAGGACAGAGGGATTGAAAGGCGGCTACAAAGAGGTAGAGGGTTTTTTTTTTTGGAGTAATGAAAATGCTCCAAAATTGACTGCAGTGATGAATGCACAATTCTGTGATTGTACCAAAAGCCACTAAATACACACTTTAGTTGGATTACATGGTATGTGAATATCTCAATAAAATTGCTATTTAAAGAGATAACAAAAACACCAAGGGTGGGGAAGAGAGCTATTTTCTAAGCCATTTATTAATTAATACTCTTTGCCTGCAAACATTTCCCCACACCAATTCCTTCTGGTACAGATTACAGTCCCAAGCCCCTCCACTGCGCTTTGTCACTACTGCACACACCACACAGCTGACTAGTCCAGCTGGGCTCTTTCTCCGTGATTCTGTTAGAAGCGCGCCTCCTCCTAAAGCCCCCCGAGTGAGAAACATCAGCCTGGAAGTTCTTTTAGTCTTAAGTCCACTGCCTCTCCCTGATTTGAAGAATCCTTGTCGTCCCCATAGCGTTATGGATTTGAGTTACTTCTGTCTGCTCTAACTAGGGAAAGAACTATGTTCACTACACCTCAACCACTACAACGAAATAAAATGGAGCTTGTTCAAGGAATGAGCACAAGGAGAGGGCCCAGAAAGAAGTACCTGCAGCGCGCATCCTCTGGCTACTGCTTCATCTGCGTTAAGGGTTGTGCTGATGTCTTTCCCGAAGAATTTGGCAATTTTTTCTTTCACAGCTGGAATTCGTGTAGTGCCTCCAACGATCTCAACAGCACTCACATCTTCTACTTTTAGCCGGGTTTGTTCCATCAATGAATAAAGGGGTACTTCTACCTTTTGCAGAAGGTCAGCACAGAGTTCTTCAAACTGTGACCTTGGCAGATAAAAGGGACGCTTATACATCTTTAGAAGTTATCTTTAAAACCAATACCCTATCCTATTTTTTTTTTAAACAACGAGCCAGCAACCAAATGAATTTTATCTTACAATCTGGATCCCATACTGGCCAAGTTCAACTACACAGTGATTTATATATAGGAAACAGGTAAAAAAGGGATGGGGTTGAGAAAATCAGGTCTTTCAGATGATTCCCAGTATTACTTGCGGAATTCACTTTTGTATTCTTAAGATTGCCATTTTACCTCCTAAATAGATTTATGTGATCTAATTCTCATTATTTTAAACATCTGTTTCATTTACTTCTCAAAATTCTTCTGTGAAACCATTATTCAAATACTCGCCCGGAAATACTAAAAAGTAAAAAATACCAAAAAGACTTCACCATACAAGTGCACTTAACAGGGATATTAAAAAATAAAAAACACCCTCTTTGCAGAAGCTCCCATACCCTAATGGCAATCAGGAGTGGTATCTTCTACACAACCCTAAAATGTGGGCTATTGTTCACAACACTCACAGCCAGAGCTGATAGCTGGCAACAGTTTCAGCAAGGAGTTCCTTCTATTTAATCAAGCAGACCTCAAGACTTACCTGTTCATCTTTCCTGAAACATCTTTGTCATTCATAAAGCACTCGATATTCAGTGGCAGGTCTGTGCTGATTGAACTCAACAGCTTTTTCAATTTTTCACACTCCTGATACAGACGAAGGAGTGCTCGAATTTTGGATTTTGCATCCAACTTGTACTTGGTCTTAAATTCTGCACAAAAATGTTCCACTAACTTTTCGTCAAAGTTTTTTCCTCCCAAGAAAGGATCAAAAGCTGTTCCCAGTACCTGGTTTAGTTAAGAACATAAATAATCTGGTTATTTTCAATCATACTTGTAACTAGATTCTTAAATATTGCTATGTAAGCACTGAGAGCGCAAAGCTTCTATTTAAATTATAGCAGGAAATCCAAGTCAGTTAAGAGAAAGGTAAGTACAAAATCCAAATGGAATGCTAAATCTCCAAGTTATTTTTGACTTCTCATGATATCACAGAACATAATCTTAAAAAGCCTTTTTCCTAAGCAAGAATACTTAAGTATGCTAAGACAATTACATCCTCTTTAAAGAGATCAGTCTTTGCAATAATTTCTTGTGGACATATTTACCCAAAATTCTTCATTGCTGAGAAGAGTAAGCACAATCAAGAGAAATCAGGAGCTCAAAGTCATGACAAATATGACATATTTAGTAGATTTTGGTCTTTTAGTTAGGACTTTACCTTCAATTTTCCCTTGTTAAAGGCACATGCAGATACTTGAAAAGCTGAGTGTCCCATATCAACAAAAACCACTATCCGAGGTTTCTCATCCAGGCCTGGGAGATCTTGCTTATAAATTCCATAATTCAAAGCAACTACAAAAAAATTAGTTAAGTTTCAATTCTTTGGTTCACATGCAGGAAACTTAACTATACTTCAAACAATTAAAGGTGAACACATTCCTTTTGTACCCAACTTCACACGAATTTGCTTGGAATCAATTACTTTTCCCTTTCTGATTTTAGAACACTCTCATCCACTTTCACTGTATGGAAAATGTAATGGACAAAACATATATAGGTGGTCTGACTAAAACGAAATGTAAGTACATGCCATCAACAATCATGAGACTCATTGTCTAATACTCATATGTTAACCACAACCTGCTAGGCGACTGCTTATCCAAAAAAATTAAGAATATACACCTATACCAACTGCAATTCCTATCAATATTGCTTAGAGCCAAGGCAAATAACTCATCTACTTGGAAGAGTCTGTTAAATTTTTCCGAACCGTGAAACCACTATTTCTGAAATGTATATACCTAAGAACAAATCTTCATGAATTCTTCAGTGTAAAACCCGAGAATTAAAAAGTTTTAGGAACATCTATTTCTTAACTATAAAAACAATGTTAATGAATTAAACAACTAAATCCAACTCACCTAATTAAAAGAATATTTTAGAGACTCCTAAGTTTAACAAAGTGCTAATTCCTCACTAACCATAGATATCTGAAGAGCTGGGGTTTTTTTGTTTGTTTGTTTGTTTTACATATCCCCCCCACCCTGCCCTTTCTGCTTGCTCTTGTGTGTTTTTTATTTTCTGTGTTCTTCTATGTCTCCTTCTTGTCTCCCCCCTTTTTTGCGGAGACGCTCTGAGCCGGCCCTCCGCGCAGGCAGCTTGCCCCGCTCATGGGTGGCTCCATTCCATTTCGCGGGCAGCTCGGCTCCGTGATTTGCGGGTGACTTGCCCTGCCCGTGGCGGCTTTTTGCCTTGCCCACGGCGGCCTTGCCCCGCCCACAGTGGCTTGCCTTTCTCAAGGCCCTCTGCCCACTTGGAGAGGTCCCCAGGAACCGAACCCGGGGCCTCCCATGTGGTGTACCAGTGCCCTATCCACTGGGCTATACAGCCGGCCCCATGGGATTTTTGTTTTCAGATCTAACACATTTTTTAGTAGGCTGTTTTTTCACATAAATATGAAAAATCATTTGGTAATTGTACCAAGAGCAACTTAACTCTGGTTTCAACAGCATAATCACTTATACGCAAACATTTTTTCCTTACCAGCAGTCATGTCATTCATAAGTCTCAAGCAGTTGAGGCCAACAATTTGCGCAGCATCTAACACGGACCGCCTCTCTGCATCTGTGAAGAAGGAGGGCACCTAACAAATAATGAAGGGAATGAGTTTAGCTCACCTAAAACACAAAGATACTAATTCCTCACAACCACTTCTGATAAATCCACATTAGTCCAGCTAAATAGGTCTCTAGCCCAACATATGACAGAAATACGGCCTTAGGCTTACTTTCTAGCCAGGTTTTTAACTTTCAGAAATAAATAACTTTCAAGAACACTGCCCCCAAACTATAGTATCAAAGTAATCTTTATTATAATCAAATCTTAATCCAAAATATAAATGAATCAGGCATACTCATAAGACATTTGAAAGTTGATTAAATCTCATAGAAAACTTTAAGCTCAAGTGAATAAAGTATAGCTTCCAAACTAGTGTTAAATTTCTATGGATATTTGGAAATTAAAATGCCAAATCAACACTTAATGCTAAACAATTAAACTGTAGGTAAAGGGTATAGGAACTTAATAATAGAAAGTTCATTCTAGCCTATGCAACATAGCCCTTTGGTTTTGCTCTTCTTTGATCTCAAACATTAGCAGGTGATGAGGGCATTTTCTACTTCAGTAGTCCTGGTAAGATTACAAAAATGCTGTTGACAAGGCCTGTTGATTTTCCTATAGAAAATACAAGCAAAAGCAGCTCAAGGGATGAAGCTCCTTACGATGTTCCAGCTTATAGCTGGAAGTATTCTAATTCTTTTGACTGCTTTCCAGAACAGCATTTTAATTAGGTCAACTCTTTAGAAAAGGACCATCTAACAACACATTCACAGAATCATTTAACTGGAAAGTACCTAAGAGAAACTTAGTACAGTAGCTTTCCAATTTTTCCAAAGAATTTGGAGATGTTGAACAAAAGAGGCAAGGCAAAGGTGTGTCTGCTCACCTTTCAAATCAGAACATGCCTATGATCAGTTTTCCCTACTAGGTTACTTAAGGGGGGAGGGTGGGGAACCTCTGTGGCCAAAAAATTTTAAAAAAGCAACAAATAAAACCAGTGACTAATTTAGTTTTCAACTTTACTGGAGATTAATTTTCTCCAAGCAGAAGGCAGCTATCTCTTTGCTAGAACACCTTTTGTCTAGCAATGGCAACAGGAGAAACTTTAGCCCTTATGCCCCAGTCCCAAACATCCAAGGATCCACTGGCAGAAGGCTTCTGCCTGATCTGAGCAACTGCACTGCCCGTGCTGGCTACAGACCCGCGGCAGTCACAACCTTCAGAGAACCCTGGTGAGACACAGAACCACAGATCAAAGCAGAAGCCGTCCTCAAGATCTGGGGGAACAGAACTGAAAACCAACTTTTTTGTCATCCGTATAAAAAATGTTATGTCCATTTCAAGCACTCCCACATAACCTAGCTAGCAACTGTCTGCTGAAGGTAGCAGGCTTCCCAGTGCTAAACATCTAAGTCTTGTCACTATTGGTAGGCTACCACCACAGTTTAAAAATGCACTGGCCCCTCAACTGAGGGTGGGATGCTTTGACCTATGGAGCTTTCAAAGTACAGACTGCTTGACAGGGCAGCAACTAACTGCATTAGAACATCCCTGCCACGAGTTGTGTTTTCAAAACACCCCACAGGAGACTTTGAGTTGTACCTCCACTTAACTATTGCTGGTAGTCACTCCCAAAGCTGCTAAAATTACCACTCAAACATACTGGAAATGTTCCTGAACATTGTGTTAACATATAACATAGTCCAGTAGAATTGTGATCATTACTATAGAACAGCGTTTACACATTTGATACTTAAAGAGTAACATAAAAGAAGCAAATTGAAACAAACACACCGCCTTGCTGGATTCTACTCACTGAAATAACACAATCGGTTACTGGTTTCTTCAGGTTGTTTTCAGCAGTTTCCTTTAACTTGGTCAACAACATGGCTGTTATCTGTTCCACACTGAACAGATGCTCTTCATCCATGTACATGACCTATATTGAGAGGAAAACCAGCCTAAACATTGCAGTGCTTAAAGCTACAGGCTAATGTTAACTTCCAAGTTATTAGTACACGCTCGCTTCCACAGAATCTGTTATAGTTGTTTAGGAAGAAAAAGAAGAAAAGATGGAAAGAAAGGAAAGGAAGGAAAAGAAGGGAAAAAGAGAACTTTTTCCTAGGGATGAAGGTTGGAGGGAGGCAGGCAGAGTTTGGCAGTTTTTCTCCCATCTATTATTATAGAAAGTAGTAAATTTCCACTCTAACTAAAGAGATGAATCACTGGGGTAAATATTCTTTTGTGTAGATCACAAGACAGGAATGTCTCTGCTAGTTTAAAAAAAGATTTCTGGTTGTATTAGACTATTGCTCTCCAAAGAACTTCAACTGGGTTGTCTTGGAACAGACTTTTATTTGATACAACACAATTTAGATTCTTTTAAACACTATCAAAGAGCCCTCAATTTTACAATTGCCAAGAAGTCAGAAGAAAACATAAATCAAGCTGTATATAATGTAATTTGAATAGCTACTATTTACTATTTACTTTAAAAGAAGGATAGGGAAAAAGGGTAAAGAACAAAAATTACCACTGTGTTCAATTACAGAATTCGAGTTAAGTATTTAGTAAGTACTTTTACCTATAAATAAATGCAACCATATCCTATTAAAAACCTGAGGTTGCTCAATTATATTACCTTTATTCCAACTCCACCATTTTTCATTGGAACCAAATCATAACTTAAGCTCTCCTTCTCCTTTTGAATGAAGGGGTCACTGAATGCTCGGCCATGAAATCTCTTGAAGTTGGACACTGTGTTGTTTGCATGAGTGATTTGCTGCAAAAGAAGTTTAAGATTTTATGTTTTCCTCTCATTTCAACACCTACTGGTATTGCAGCAACTTCAGTCACTTGCTCCAATCAAACCATAGGGATGCAAATAACTTCCCTGAGCGCCTTCATATCCCCTCCCCCGGCAATGATGGATTTTAATTACACTTTCTCCTTTCCCTATACAAAATGCCAGAAGGTAAGCAGTAAGAGCAAACAAGAGTCAATAGAGTCACGAGAGATTTTAAAGCAGATTTCAAAATCTGCAGGAAAACTCAAAGATAGTAAAACTATCAACGAAAGTAGTCCTTTTTCTCCCCCACTAAACTTGAGAAGTTTTATACCCAATGAATGAATAAGGAGATCTAGAAGTACTACAGTCAAACTACATTAAAATAGTTAATTCCTATAGTCTAATAAATTGTGAAGTGATAAGGATAAACCCATTTGTGCTACATAATACGCCCACTGCCATTTTTCTTTATAATAGCATGGAATGCTAAGTTATCCATGCCAACAGGCACAAGAGGCATGGATAATTCAAGTTTCTAAATGACTTTCAACTGCACATGTACATTTTTGATGATTTAGGAGCCAAAGTTTTTAAAAACAAGAAACTGAATTCATTCTATTGTACATAGTGTGTATGTGTGTTAAACAAGGTCTACTTCTAACAGTCTATTGAAAGTAGACAGTCTCATCTCTTAGTTTAATACACTAGGTTCAGCAGAAATGCTTGGTGTGAAATTCAAAAACACTGAAGGCAATACACCAAAACAGTAACAAGAGATACTTTTTATTCAATCAATAAACTTCGATTATAAAGTCTCACTACAGAATTTCACTCAAAGATATCAGTGAGAACCTTGCTTAAAACACAGAAATAATTAAAAGGATTAAATACTGAAACTTCTAAAATTGCTAGCTTGAAAACACCAGAACAAAATTTACTATTTACTATTTTCTCTGCTTTACTCCTGTTAAAGGAAAGAACACAGTTTGGAAGTACTAGTTTCCAATAAATAGAGATTTTAAGCATGTTTATATCCTGAAATTCATTGTGATTCTAAAACTGAACAGAAGTATGCCTGAGGCCAGCTCTGAGCCTCAAATGAGTCTCCTCACAGAACCACAAAGACATGACAGAACTTTAGGTCTTGCATATGTATACCCTAAATGATCACATCGAGGAGATCATCATTACACTAAAGCGGCTCTCCCCTGTGAGCGTGTTGGCATGCGTGGACATACCTATTTCTCTTCCTTCCTATCATAACTCTTCAACCTAACTAGTCCTAATGTAGTACTGAAATATATCCCAAGTTCAGTTTGCTTTAGGAGTACAGGCATACCTCATTTTATTGCACTTTGCAGATAAAGGTTTGTGGCAACCCCACGTCCAGCAAGTCTACTGGTGGCATTTTTCCAACAGCTTGTGCTCATTTCATGTCTGTGTCACATTTAATTAAAGTGTGTACATTGTTTTTTTAGACATAGTGTTAATACACACTTGATAGACTACAGTACAGTAGAAAACACATAATGTTCATATGCACTGGGAAACCAAAAAATTCGTTTGACTTGCTTTATTGTGATATTCATTTTTTTGCAGTAGTCTGGAACCGATCCCACAACATCACCAAGGCATGCCTGTACTATTTCCTTACTTAAAAGAAAAATTTCAGTCTCTTTCTTAAAGCCTCTTAAAAAGCATGTTAGGTTTTTAAAAAATCATGTCTTTCTCCTATAGCCAGAGAGATCAACAGTGCTGGAAAATATAATATGATCCATAAATGTGAGTCACATAGGTACATTTAAATTTTCTACTAACCATATTTTTAAAAGTAAAAAAGTAATGGGTATAATCAATTTCAATAACTTATTGTGCCCAAAATATCCAAAATACTATCATTTCAAAATGTAATCAATATTTAAAAAAATAGATTAGAGACTTCATTTCATTCTACAGCTTTGAAACGTGGTGTCTATTTTATACTTATTGCACATTTCAAATCAGACTAGCCGCATTTCAAGCAATGACATGTGTAGCTAATGGATGCTGTACTAGAGTGCAGGTCTAGACAAAAAGTTCACCCAGTCCTACCTGAATTATTAAGGAACCTGAAAATGTTTTTAAATACAAAGCTTCTTAGAAGTTCCTTCCAGGAAAAAAAGTCTTTTACTCTTAAATGAGTATCAAGAAACACTTCACATGAAAGAACTTTGTCTTATTTGTAATTTTCAAAAATTAGATAAATTAAAAGGCAGCAAAGTTACTAAAAACTAAGGTTGGCAAATGAGAAAAGTTAAAGTAGATCTTTTTCAACAAAACAAGAGAAAAGGAACTGAAGGAAAAAAGAGTCAAAGGCCTCAAAGAATACTTGCATAAAATTCCTAAACTTCATACTCTTGAATGTCTCTTGACATTTTACTTTTTAAACAGCAGCCCCCCAAAAGTCATGAAGTTCTCTTAAAAACATACCTGATTTTTAGCGGCAACTCCAATTGTTCTGTTTTTTGATCCAAAGGATATGACTGATCTGGAGAAACATAAACCATATGTTTCAAGTGATAAAAAGCATAAACAAACGTGGATAATCGTGATGAGAGGAAAATCCTAACAAACTGCCTGTCCATGGTACAGGTGGGGAAACAAGCATGGCACAAAACTGGAGTCTATGTAGTTCTGTCAGTTACTCAACCAGGGTCTACTTAACCGCCTTTCCCCAAGTTAAGAACTAGTGCTCTGAGAATTCAACCAAGGTGGCAGTCCTACCCTAAAAAAGGTCTGCTAATGGCTCGGGGGACATTTCCCAATACGTCGAGTACCAGTAAAATTCTCCAGTCCCCAATTATTACAGTAGTAAGCGGACAATTCTGAAAGTGCTTTGAACAGTTAAAGGGTATTACCGGGCCCCACACACCTGATTAATAAAAAATACGGTGTAACTACCTCTCAATCACCTACTCTGTACAATTTTAATGTCAATGCCATACCCTTATTGTCCTGATGTACCATCTATCTGCCTCCTTAGAATCAAAAGTTTTTATGTAAATCCAAACAAGCAGACCTAAATTATGCCTCTGGGAAACTAACTGAGGAGGCCAAGTAAAACAGGTACAGAACAAGTTACCACAGCAGAATGGTGCTTTATCAGCGTAGAAGGAAGAGTGACTAATCAGTTACATGAAGTGTGCTTGGAAGGGACGGAAAATGACTTGTAAGAGTGAAACAGCCTTCTCAGCAATGGAGAGGAAATGCACAAGAGCAAAGAGCAGACACAAGCACAAGGCCAGTCTTGTGAGCAGGAAGGTAGGTGATTTAGGTTTTAGATCAGAGGGTAGTAGGAGGAGTGGCAAATGAGATCAGCAAAATGGGACTATATTGAGATCATTAAATACCAAGCTGACTCAAGTTTACAGTTGTTGTAACAGGGACAGAGCAGACCTAGACTATCTGAGGCAGGGCTAAACAGCATCCTAGAAGGCCCAGAAATGTTTGCAGAGACTAGACCTTTCAGATCCCTTCCAAAAACAGAGTATCATTCTAAGCTCAAATAACTGTGTGCTTGCAGAACGAACTGAAGCATTTTTCCAAGGTGAAATTCAAATTAATTTAATTTCACTAAACAGGAATTAGTGGTAGCCCCATGCAATTGAGTTCAACATATGAGAGAGAGCTCCAACAGTATCCTCAGTTTACAATATTTTGGAACACCTCCTGTCTTTAGTTTCATACAGTGGCCACTACATCTATAGACATTTTTTCCCAATGCTCCTTTGAACAGCTTTCTTTTCTTTTCATTGGATCATGGAGAACGAAGGTGTAAACTGCACCTTTTCTAGGCACAGAGCCGGAGATACTTTCTTCCTTCTAACCATACTCCAATTACAGCCCTTGGCACAGCCAAGAACGGACTGGAGCAGTGGCAGATGTACGGGTCCTCAGGGAAAAACAGGTATTCCCAACGCTACTAGTGTTGACAAACGTTTGCTTATTTTCTGATTTTCCATTCTCTATCCTAAATGTTCACCTGCACTCAATACTCCCTGTCATTTATTTTATGTTTAGACTCCTGGTTTCATCCTACACTTTTCATCTTGGGCTTCCACCTTGGGGAAAAAAAAAACCTAGGTTAATTTTCCTGGGAAATTAGCACTTGTTTTCATGGATGCACATGCAGATATGTTTGCAAATGTTCTCTTTAAAAAAAAAGTAGCTTTTAAAAATGTTCTTTGCCCACCCTATACTGCTATAGAATGTAACATTTAATTTAGGGACAACATCCATCCTCTCATCGAGTTGTAAGCACAATAGTAAGCAACTCATTGTTTCTCTAAGCTGTGCAAAATGAGTAAAGAAATAAAAGCACAGTTTAAGGTTCCTCATGAATGAATCCCATCCAACGAGCAAAAAGGATGTTTACATCTTTCACAAAAGATCCTGAGCACTAAGGGCCAACGACGTTAGCAAACAAGAGCGTTAGATGGACTAATCTTTCCAAGGAGTGGCTCTGTGGTCGCTAACAACAGTCTCACTGCCCGATGGGCAAGCAGCAGCATCCAAGGCTCTGGAAGCTTCTAGTTCATTTCGCGATTCACAATGCGTCTGAAAAAGCTCAGCAACCCGGACTCGGCGGTGCGCAGGGATGCGCGGAGGGAGGAGGGCAAGCTGGAGGCGGCTCAGCCGGGGCTCGGCTCAGCCGGGTACAGAAACGGGGGCGGCCGCGGAAGGCGCTGACTTAAGCTCGCCAGAAAGCGAACGAGGTCGCGGGTTCCACCGCAACCCAGGCCCCACGGAGGAAGCCCACCCAGAGCGGGAACTGCGGGAGACTCCGACCCCCGGGCGCCTCTTGCCCCCATGCATCCCAAGACACCCCCCAGGCCCCGCCAATTCCTGTCCGGAGCCCCCACACCCTGCTCTCGGGCAAGCGTCCCTCCCGGCCAGGCCTCCCGCACCCAGAGCCCACCGAGGGGCGCGCCGCCCGCCCCGGCCCCCGCAGCCAGGCCGCAGGCCGGGTGTCCCCGCGCGCCAGCCCCCGCCCGGGGCTCTCCTCGCCCCAGAACCTGCCCCGGCGGCCCGCTCGCACTCACGGGGTGCTCCGGTCGCTGAACTCGTTGGCGATGGTCTCGATGCCCCCGGCCCGGGCCACCGCGATGTAGCAGCTCTGCGAGCCCACGTCCAGCCCCACCACCGACATGGCCGGCTCGCGCCGCGCCTCCGCGCGCTGCTCCTGCCGCGGTCCTGTCGCGCAGGCAGACCCACGGGCGGCCTGCGGCTGGCGGCGCGCTCGGCACGGGAGAGGCACGGGAGAGGCGCGCCAGGCGTCCGCGGGCCGCAGCCGCTCGCTCACCGGCACCCGCGCCCAGCTACCGGCCCAAAAGGGGAGGGCCCTGCGCCGCAGCCTTATGTATCCTACTGATGAGAACTTTCCAGAATCTGCGGCATTTACTCACCGGCGCCTCCACCGGCCCCTCCACGTGCCACTTCCGCTTCCTTCTTCTCGAGCCTTCTCGAAAGATTCTACCCAATGAGTGGCCGGTCCCCCGGGGACGCCGCCGTTGCCATGGCGGCGGGACAGCTGCCCCAGCACCATTGGCTCCAGCAGGCCAGCCGGCCCGCCCCAGCCGTAGGCACCTCGCCGCCGGGCTCAAACCGGCCCTGGAGGATGCCCGGAAGCGCGTACTAGGCCCATTCTACCCGCGGGCTGTGGTCTCCGACCTTGGGGCCCAAGAGGGAGGCTGAGCGGGCGGAGGTAGGCCCCGCTACTGCGGGCCCCGGGTCGGGCCGGCCCGCTGCCGCCAGGGCATTTCGGGAACTGTAGTCTGGCTTGCGGGCGCCGGGCATGCCGGGACGTGTGGTTCCGCGTGCAGTGCATGCCGGGACGTGTGGTCCCGGCCGCGGGGCATGCTGGGGCCTGCTTTGTCTTGGTGGACTCGTGGCCGAGGCCCGGCAGTCTGGTGGCTTTGCGCGGGACGGGCGGAGTTTTGTTCGCATGTTTTATATTTGCTGCATTTATTGTCTGGATTGCCCCGCTAACTGGTGCGTTGTGACTTAGAAGCAACCAAAATCAGCTTAAGCCGCTAGTTGTAAGCCTAAAGTTTGTGTTAAGTATTTTTGTATTTATCTGCCGGAATAAATGTCACGGGTATTTTTAAGCAAAGCCATTTTCGCGTGAGTCGTCATTTGGAAGGCTGCGTGTGGTAGCCCTTCCTGTTTTTGATACACCTGATTTAACGTCGCCCAAATTAAGACGCACCCGATTCTACGTTGCCACGCTCCCAGTTAGTAGATAAGTGATGTTTTGCTTTTTGTTTGATCTGAAACGGCGTTTGTTTCTTTCCCTGAGAAGTGATGTTCTTATTATCTTAGTTACAGTAAAGAAAAAGGTGGAACTCGTCCTGCTGATACCAGCCTTTCTGTACCTTTCTAAATATTTTATGTCTTTTTTTTTTTTAATGTCTTTTTAAGATTACTTGAGCTCTCTGGGCTTCCTCTCCCAGAGGCAAAGGTATGTTTAGTGGAGGCCTAAAATTGCAGAGATCTGACAAATCTCTTGAGTGACGCCTCAGAATTCTTTCTTCTAAACGGCATTGAACGCTGGAGCACTCAGACAGGGGACAAACAGCCAGTTAGGTGAACGCCTTACGATGCCTTGTGTGGTTCGGGTTTCTAAATAAGGCTTTTGCCCTAAGAAAGAGTATGGCAATTCCTCCTCCTCTAGCAAGACAACTAGGTTATCAGGAGCAGGACTAGAGGCCCAGGTTTATGTTAATTATAAAATAAATCGTATGGCCTTTTGATGGTGGGCCTGCCACCTAGACAAGTTACTTAACCTTTATGTGCCTCCGTTAATTCATCTTTAAAATGGGGGCAATAATAGTAGGTATCTCAGGGTTGTTGTAATCTTACTGAAAATATAGTTTACTATGATTATTTTTGTCTATTTCCCTCACAAAAAAAGTCTTTTTTTGCATATCAAAACCTTATATTAAAATCCATGGAATCCTAGTATTTTGAACAGGAATGGATTTTTGACACTGTCTGGTCTGCTTGTCACATTTTATATGAGGAAACTGCAATGCAGAGAGGACAAATGAACGGTTTTGGTCTTTAGAGCCAGACAGATTTGGGTCAGGTTCAAATCCTGGCTCTAAGCTACTTTGTAGTACAGCTTGGAGGAGCACCCAGACTCCTGGAGTTGGACTTCATGGGCTTGAATCTTGGCTATATACACTTTTTGACTCATGAGCTTTGCAACCTTTAGTTAATTCCTCAGCCTTCCTGTGTTCCACCTCAAAGTGTTTTTGTAATGATTAAAAATGTATGTAAACACTAAAAGTATCATTGTGTGATAATATTATTAGGTGATAATACCTGTTTACTATCTATGTAATCTTGGGCAAATTCCTCTTTGGGCCTCAATTTATCATTTGGAAAATGGGAATTACACCTATCTTGCTGGAATTTGGGAAGGATTTGATATAAATCAAACATCTAGTATAGTAGTAGGCATTCAATAAATAGAGTGATTGTAGTAATATTCTTCAAGAAAAGCCAGTACCAGAACTTCTGTACTGCTGAGCTGTCCAGTCACGTTTTAGCCCCCTTTAATTTAACCAGTTCACTTATTTAGAGGAACAGGTGAGTGATGAGAGGCAGTATGAGCTCCTTCATGTTTATCATCTGATTAAAATTCTTGCCATTTTTATTACTTTCAAACATACAAAATTTCTCACAATTTTTGCCATAGTGTCAGAAATTTTAGAGTGAAATTTAGACCAGATAAAAAGAATCCTGAGAAACCCTTATCTAATACAGGATCTGATGGTAAATAGAGAATGCAGGTGACTTTAGTCTGTCCTCCAGCAGACACCCTTGCAGTTACTGGCTTTCATTCTGTACTTTGTTTTGTAGGGGGAAACAAGGCTCCTAGAAATTGGAAGCAGAGAGAGAGAGACAGCTCCCAAAACAGAAATGCAAAAATAAAAGAAGAAAAGTCGGGACAAAAATGCTATTCAAAGAGATAACGTACAGTGGATATAAAAAGGGTGTGACAGGTTTCATTGAAGGGAAGAAAGAGAGCAGCTAAAGGAGTGGCTATGTAGACAGAATAATAAGCATGGAAATGTGCATGACTTTAGACTCTGAGTGAATCAGTATTTTTCTTGGCCTTTCTCTGCATTCAATATGGGGCCAGGTGCTAGGGGATTACAGAAGTGGTATAAAGCTTGTTCTAAATCTTATGCATTTTGTATAGCTTCTCTATGATTCCAGATTTTGGTCCCATTATCAAGGAGTAGTTGGCGCCAACTTCAGTGCCTGGGGCTGCTGTTGTTTGTGGCAGGCCGAGGGACACCTCCCACCACAGCCATTGCTTCAGGGAGCGCCATGTGACGTCCTATCTTACCTAGCCAGCTGCAAGGCAGTAAAAAAAAGTGCCCGCTTCTCCTGGAATAAACCCCTACAAAACGTTTTTCCTTTGGGCCCGGCCCTGTCCCCTTGGCCTTCCAGGGCCCAGCACCTCCTGAGGGGAAGAAGTACAATGTAGGCTGCCCACTAGGAGACCAAGAGGGAAGAAGAGGGCTTTGATCTCTTTGCCCCTGCAGAAGCCAGAAGCCCCATGCCTCCTACTGGGATCTAAGGGGTGTCCTTGCGGACCACACTTGTCCTTGACCAGATGTAGAGCTCTTCCCTGGGAGCAAAGGGTGCCTGTGTTTGTGGGTGAGGAGATGTGGGGTGCTTGGCGGTGGGGGAAAGGGGACGTAAATGCAGGAGCCTTAGGCTCTGCCTGGATGAGAAGGAAGCACCTACTCTGTGCCAGGCCTTTGCTTTGTCCCGGGGATCCGATGATGAGCAGCCCACTGTCCCTGCCCGCAGGAAGCTCTGCGGGAACCAGCTCTCAGAACTGCCACAAGATGAAGGGCCTGGCTGGCTGGGCCTGGATTCCGCATCACAGAGAGTTCTGAACTCTGGAGCTGGGCAGTCCTGGGTGTCAATCCTGCCATCATGACCTTAACCTCTGAAATCTTACCTGTAAAACCCTACCTCTTCATGGTGGTGTGGGGACTGTTCATTAAGTCATGTAACCTAAGCCAAGTGCCTGCCACCAAAAGGGAGCTCAATAAATGGCAGCTCTTGTGACTGCCTGGTTGCTGGTCTCCTGGTCACCTGAGATACCTCCACACAGCTTCATTCCCTTTGTAATCCTCTCCCAGTCAGACGTCAACTAAGCCGTTGACTTATCCTCATCTCTCATGGTTTGCTGTGTGTGCTGCCTGCTACTTACGTAACCAACATTCATGACTTTCAAATATCAGGTAGATCTCTTTATAGTCTTTGGAGGTCATTCTAAACCAGAGAATCAAATTTTAGAGGGGAGGTTAAAGGACACTTTCATAGTGAAAGATTCTCTAGAATCTTCTGAATACCATAGATTTTAAATTTGTCACCATCCTAGAAAGATGCACTTGATTGCTTTTGCCTAATTTCCATTACCTTGTTCGATAGCTCTTTCCTAGTGTTATCTGATTTCCCACTTGTAGGCTTTGCCCTAGTGATATATATATATTGGGGGGGGGGGGATCTTAAAACTTTAATGTCCATCAAGAGACAGCGGCACAGAGCACACAACTGCAGTTCCATTTATATTACAAAGATAGCAAAACCACAGTATAGTGTTTAGGGATACATACTTAGGTTAGAAGCATAAAAAGCAAAAAAAAAAAAAAAGGGGATTACATTGAAGTAAGGGTATGACCTAGTCACCTCACCTTTGTTCAGCACTGGAAGTTTCCCTGTGTGACCAGGGCATTCATTCATCCATTCAACCAACAGGTATTTGTGGAATTCCTCCCACAGAAAACCATGATGTGAAAGTGCCACAGCTGGTTCAAAGATCACTATCAACAACAAAAAAGAGGACTTCCTGCTAGGGCTGGGGATGTGGAGGAGTGGTGGAGATACACGGGGAGGCAGAGGGTGGCTGCAGGAGCGCCGTCCAGTCTGCCTGTCACCTTCTAACAGCACGGCTCTGGGAAGTAGCTTGGGCTTTCTGAGCTCAGCGTTCTCACCTTCAGTGCGTGGCGACTCCGCGGCTCGTTCAGTAAGCATGTCCGCTTTGTGCTCGGTATTCCTGCTGTCTGGTTACACTCCCCCCGCAGCTCTGTAAGGCATCTAGATAGTCGTCCTCAGCCAAGCCTGTGTTGCCTCCCTGTCCTTCTAATTCGTATATTCATTCAAGGAACTTTGAGTGCCTGCTAGGTGCCAGGCTCTGTGCTGGGAGGCACTTGGTTTAAAGAAAAAGATAGATAAAGACCATGCCCCACTCTCTCCATCTAGTAGGGGACTCAACACATAGAGAAGGATCCAATGTAGTCATTGGGATGATTAGCACATGGGCAGAAACAGAAGTGGAGCATCTTCCCAAACTAGGCAAAGGGCGTGGGATGGGGGGACAAGGTGACATCTGAGCAAGGTGAGCAGGATGGGGGAAGGGAACGCCATTCCTCTGCCCAAGCGTGCAAATCCACAGGCGATCTGGAAGGACGAGCAGTCTAGTGTCTCTGGCTTGCAAGGATTGAGATAGGAACGAGCGACAATTGCGTAAAAACAGAGCGTCACACACTGAAGTTGTGTTTCTAGATTGTTCCTGAGTACTCAGAGACTGGTAAGGGCTCCAAGGACCTCGTTGATTTGTTTCAGCAGCAATGGGGCTCCAGTAAATTAATCATGATAAAATAAAAACCAGGCCAAACCTGTTTTTCTGAATATGACCTTACAGATTAAATAATTAAACTCAGCCTTCGGCTTGAGTTTTTTCTTCCTCACCAGTAGTGACTGCCCCTTCCTCCTGCAGGCAAGCCCAGTGCCTAGGCAGAGCTCTGTAAAGCTTGAGCGAGTCTGGGCTGCTGAGCACGGTTGGTTGGTGCCAGCTTTACAGGTTCCAGAATTGTGCTCTGTGCCCTGGCTGCTTCTGGAGAGTGTGACCCGCTGCCTGCCTGACCCTGTCCGTTCACCACCCAAACACGGTGGCCACAGTGAGCAGGAGCCATGATGGGATGCAACCCAACACAGCTGAAAGGGTGAGCGACCTGAGAGCGAAGTCTCTGCCGGGTCATTTGAGGCTAGGAGTGAGCCCACGTAGATGTAGTCTCAGATGTGACTAGAGGAGATGGGGCATTGATAAACTGGAGCAGTGACCTAGCTCGTGCAGGGAGGGTGAATCCTGGCAAGGTGAATTTGTTCTCTTTGCCACCCAGGGGAGCCAGAGACTCATGAACAGCTTACACAAAGCTGCCAAAGCTAAGAGCCACAGGCCAAGCAGCCAAGCAAACTAGAGGAAAGGGGAATGCATTGGTTTACACCACTGGAAGTTTGGGGGGCATCTGGTTGAGGCTTAGCCATGTCCAGGGGCGCCAGTGTCATCCTCGGAACTTGC
>PVKH010008736.1:0-19274 GCA_004027955.1 Chaetophractus vellerosus | reverse complement strand
CACTGTAGTTACACACACAATGATATGCTTTAATCATTTATATTCATTTCTAAACATTTATGAGCAGCATTTTTAACAATTCTGCACAGATTAGTTCTCAGTTTTCCATTCTCTACCCTCCTTCTATTTTTCTGGTGACCTATATTCAAATTATTAACTCCATAGGTTTACACACAATGTTTAGTTCATAAGAGCACAATCATAGAGTATTTTCCTTTACTGTCTGGCTTGCTTCACTCAGCATAATGTCCTCCAGGTTCATCCATGTTGTCATATGCTTCACAACTTCATTTTTTCTTACTGCTGCATAATATTCCATTGTGTGTATACACTGGGTTGTTTCCAACTTTTGGCAATCATAAATAATGTCACTATGAACATCCATGTGCAGATGTCTGTTTGTGTCACTGCTCTCATTCTTCTGGGTATACACCTTGTAATAGTATTGCTTGGTCATATGGCAAGTCTATATTCAACATCCTTAGGAACTGCCAAACCAGTGTGGTACAGTGGCTGTACCATCTACTTTCCCAACAACAGTGAATAAGCATTCCTCTCTCCACAACCTTGTCAACATTTACAGTTTTCTGAATTTTTTAAGTGGCCAGTCTAATAGGTGCAAAATGATATCCCATTGTTGTTTTGATTTGCATTTCCCTAAATGCTAATGATGCTGAACATTTTTTCATGTGTTTTTTTGCCATTTGTATTTCTTCTTTGGACAATTGTCTTTTCAAGTTTTTGCCCATTTTTCAAGTGAGCAGTTTGTCTTTTTATTGTTGAGCTGTACGATCTCTTTGTATGTCATAGATACTAAACCCTAATCGGATTGCCAAATATTTCCTGCCATTGAGTTGGCTGCCTTTTCACCCTCCTGACAAGGTCCTTGAGATGCAAAAGTGTTGACTTTTAAGGAGGTTCCATTTTTCTGTTTTTACTATTGTCACTCATGTAAGTTTTAAGAAATTACCACCTACCATAAGATCTTGAAGATGTTTTCCTATATCTTCTTCTAGGACTTTTATGGCTGTTGTTTTTATATTTATGTCCTTGATATATTTTGAGTTAATTTTTGTATAAGGTGTGAGATAGGGATCTTCTTTCCTTCTTTAGGATATGGATATCCAGTTCTCCCAGCACCATTTGTTGAAAAGACTCATCTGGCCAAACTGGGAGGGCTTAACTGCCTTGTCAAAAATCACTTGACTGTAGATGTAAGCATCTATTTCTGAGTTCTCAGTTCGGTTTCATTGGTCAATGTGTCTCTCTTTATGCCAGTACCATGCTGTTTTTACCACTGTAAGTATGTAATATGTTTTAAAGCACAAAAGTGAGAGTCTTCAAGCTTCGTTCTCCTTTTTTCAGATCTTTTTGGCTATTCTGGGATGTCTACCCTTCCAAATAAATTTGATAATTGTTCTTTCACTTCTGCCAAAAGGCTGTTAGGGTTTTTATGGCGATTGTGATGAATCTGTAAATCAGTTTAGGAAGAATTGACATCTTAATGATATTTAGTCTTCCAATCCATAAACACAAAATGTCCTTCCATTTATTTAAGTCTTCTTCACTTTCTTTAGGCAATGTTTTATAGTTTTCTGAATACAGGTCCTTTATGTCCTTGGTTAAGTTTATTCTTAAATATTTGATTGTTTTAAACGCTATTGTAAATGGATTTTTTTTCTGATTTCCACCTAAGTTTGCACATTGGTAGTGTGTAGAAATGCTATTGATCTTTGCTTATTAATCATGTATCCTGCCACTTTGCTGAATTTGTCTAGTAGTTGCAGTCATTTTGTTGTGGATTTTTCAGGAGACTATAGATATAGGATCTTATCATAAGTGAATAGTGAATGTTTTAATTCTTTCTTTCCTATTTGGGTGCCTTTTATTTCTTTACCTAGAATAATTGCTCTAGCCAGAACTTTTAACACAATATGGAATAACAGTGGTAACACTGGGCGTACTGGTCTTGTTCCTGATCTCAGCAGAAAAACTTTCAGTCTTTGACCATTGAGTACAATGCTAGGTTTTTCATTTATGCACTTTACCAAATTGAGAAAGCTTCCTCCTATTCCTATTTTTGGGCTGTTTTTATCTAGAAAGGGTACTGTATTTTGTCAAATGCTTTTTATGCATCAATTGAGAGGATCATGTGATTTTCTTCTTCACTTTATCAATGTGGTTTATTACACTAATTGATTTTCTTATGCTGAACCACCCTTGCATAACTGGAATAAAACCCACTTGATTGTGGTGTATAATTCATTTAATATGCTTTTGGATTCAGTTTTTAAGTATTTTATTGAGGATTTTTGCATTTATATTCAGTAGAGATATTGGTCTGCAATTTTCTATTTTTCTAGTATCTTTATCCAGTTTTGGTATTACGGTGATGTTTGCTTCATAGAATGAGTTTGATAGTGATCCGTCAGGTTAAATTTTTTGGAAGAGCTTGAGCATGATTGGTATTAGATCATCTTTGAATGATCAGTAAAATTCACCTGTGAAGCCATCTGGTCGTGGGTTTTTTCATTTTGGGAGGTTTTTGATGACTGTTTCAATCTCTTCACTTGTGATTTGTTTGTTGAAATCTTCCATTTCTTTTAGGGTTAGTGTAGATGGTTTGTGTGTTTCTAGGAATTTGTCCATCTCATCTACATTGTCCAGTTTTTTGGCATACTGTTGTTCATAGTATCCACTTATAAACTCTTATTTCTGCAGGGTCAGTGATAATGTCCCCCCTCTCATTTCTGATTTTATTTATTTTCATCTTCTCTCTTTTTTCTTTGTCAGTCTAACTAAGGGTTTGTCAATGTTGTTGATCTTTTCAAAGAACCAACTTTTGGTTTTGTTGATTCTCTCTATTGTTTTTTGTTCTCATTTTCATTTATTTCTTCTCTGATATTTACTACTTCTTTCCTTCAGCTTGGTTTGGGATTAGGTTGCTGTTCTTTTTCTAATTCTTCCAGGTGTGCAATTAGATCTCCAATCTTTAGCTCTTTCTTCTTTTTTAATGAAAGCATTGAAATTGCCTTTGCAGTTTCCCATAGGTTTTGATATGTTGTATTCTCATTTTCATTCATCTGAAGACATCTTCTGAATTCTCTTGCAATTTCTTATGTGATCCACTGATTATTTAAGAGTATGTTGTTTAATCTCCAAATATTTATGAATTTTTCCTTTTTTATTCCATTACTGATTTCCAGTTTCATTCTGTTATGATCAGAAAACTGTTTTGTATAATTTCAGTTTTTTCAAATTCATTGAGACTTGTCTTGTAACCCAAGAAGGATCCCTGAGCACTTGAAAAGAAAGTATATCCTGCTGTTTTGGGTTGCAATACTGTATAGATGTCTCTAGATCTAATTCATTAACCATATTGTTCAACTCTGTTTCTTTATTTGCTCTCTGTCCAGATACCCTATCCAATACTAAGAGTGGTATATTGAAGTTTCCAATTTTCATTGTAGAGACATCTATTTCTCCCTTCAGTTTTGCCAGTGTGTGCCTCATGCATCTTGGGACACTCAGGTTAGGTGCATAAATATTTAGTATACTCATTTCTTTTCTGTGAATTCCCCTTTTATTAATATATATTGGCTTTCTTTATCCCTAATAACAGTTTTGCATTCGAAATCTATTTTGTGATATTAATATCACCACTCCAGCTCTTTTTTGTTACAATTTGCATGGAATACGTTTTCCAACCTTCATTCATCAGCCAAAGGGGAGCCTTTGCAAATATACCAATAATTGGTTGGTCTTTATAAAGGGTATTTATTTGGGGTAGAAGCTTACAGTTACCAGGCCACAAAGCATAAGTTTCTTCCCTCACCAAAGTCCATTGCCACGTGTTGGAGCAAGACAGCTGCCGATGTTTGCCAGGGTTCAGGCTTCTTTGGTTCCTCTATTCCCGTGGCTGTGTTTCTCTCTGGGCTTAATGCCTCTGATTCCTCCACAAGTTCAGCTGTAGACCATGAGGGTCTTTAAGCTTTACGGCTCTGCACAAGGCCAGCTGTAGACTGTCAGGAGAACAGCTCATTTCTCTTCTCCCGGGGCCTTCTCTCCAACATCAAAACTGCTTTTCATAAACTGCTTCTCGAATCTGCTGCCTCTGTCCTGTGCCTTACCTTTTATATTCAATTTCCCCACTCACAAGGGGTGGACCCCAATGCCCTACAGACGTGGCCCAGTCAATGCCCTAATCATAACTTAATCATGCCCACATTAACAGATCAGTTTAGAGGCATGATTCAATATCGATTTTTGGAATTCATAATTACATCAAACGGCTACACAACCTTTCACTTTTAACCTGGTTGTGTCCTTACATCTGAGATGGGTCTCTTGTAGACAACATATGGATGGCTCATATTTTTTTATCCAGTCTATGTCTTTTGATTGGGGAGTTTAATCCATTAACATTCAATGCTATTCCTGGAAAAGCATTACTTCATCAATTTTGTCCTTCAGCTATCTGTTATCCTTTTGTTCTATTGTATGTATTCTTATCCTTTAGTTACCCTTCCTAATAATCTTCATTTCTAAACTCTCCTCCAAATCTCTCCCTCTTGTTTTTTCCTTTTTAGGCTGCTGCAACCTTTTTAGTATCTCTTGTAAACCTGGTCTTTTGGTAACATATTCTATCAGCTTTTGTTTGTCTGTGAAGACTGAACTCACCCTCATTTTTGAAGGACAGCTTTGACAGATACAGAGCTTTGGTTTGCAGTTTTTCTCTTTCAATACCTTAAATACATCATACCACTTTCTTCTCGTCTCCACGGTTTCTGATGAGAGGTTGGAATTTAATCTTATTAAATTGCCCTTATGTGTGATGCTTTGCTTTTCTCATGCTGCTTTCAGAATCCTCTCTTTATCTCTGAAAGTTGTCATTCTGAATAGGAGGTGTCTAGGGGCAGGTCTATTCAGATTTAGTCTGTTTGGGGTCTGTTTGCCATCTTGGATATTGATATTTAGGCCCTTCTTAAGATTTGGGATGTTTTCAGTCATTATTTCCTCAAATATTCTTTCTGTCCCTTTACCATTCTCTTCTTCTGGGACACCAATAATGTGAATGTTTGTGTGTTTTGCGCTGTCATTCAATTTCCTGAGAACCTGCTCCATTTTTTACATTCTCTTCTCTTTCTCCTCTCCTCTTTCCCAGTTCAAATGTTCTATCTTCAAAATCACTAATTCTGTCTTTAAACAATTCAAATCTGCTCTTATGTGCCTCTAATGTATTTTCAATCTCATCTATGTTGTCTTTCATTCCTATAAGTTCTGTTGCTTTGCATGCTTTCAAATTGCTCTTTATGCTTTCTCAGTGGCTTCTTAATATCCTTTATTTCTTTAGTCATATTTTCTTTAAATTCTTTGAAGTGATTTAGGAGAGCTATGTGATTATCACTGATTAATTGTCTTAAATCCTGTATCTCTTCAGGATATTTGGTATGTTCTTTTGGCTAGGTCATCTCTTCTTGTTTCCTACTATGGCTTGTAATTTTTTTTATATATCTAAGCATCAGAATATATTGGTGAATTTACTTTGATGGCCAATTTATCTCTCTTCCCTAATTTTTTTTTCTCACAGCTCTTCTTTGATATTTTTTCAACTTATTTTAAATCTTCAATATCAGGCCCTGGACTCACTAGTGGGGCACACTGAAGAAAAGCACCTGGACTTCCCTTCCCTTTTCCCTTGAAACAGCTGACAGGTAGGAAGATATCTGTTCACCTCTCAGTTGGCTGCAGTGAGCCAGGGGTTTTACTCCTGCTTAATATTTTGTGTTTGGGGCAGGGAAACCCTTCCTGGCTGCCACAGGGGCTTGGTAACTCAAGTTTGCCATTTTGTGCTTTTTGTCTCTTTGTCCATCACCCTCATGGGAAATGTGTCCTGGTCTGCTGACCCCCAAATCAGGTCCCTTGGACAGCTTCTGGCTCTTTCTACATTGTTTTCGTGAGAGAATTCAGCTCTGCCTATTAATCTGTCACCATCTTCCCTCTATCTCGTCTTTGTATGTTTTGTAATCTTTGGTGGAAATCTGGACATTTTGATATTTTAATGTATTACCACTGGAATTTAGATTCTGAGGCATCTGTTCCTTAAGCTTGTATCCAGATAGTGTTATGATAGAGGTTTCCTTAAAAGCCAGGCATTGATTGACTGACTGACTAAACAAATAAAGAAAATAAAGAAAACACCTTTCCCAGTCTTTGCAGATTCACCCGAGTGAGCGAGTGAGCGAGTGAGCCAGTCAGCCAGCGCTCTCCTCCAGGACTTATCCATACAATGATTTTTAAGCATAGCTTCAGGCCAAAGTGCAGGGACCTCCCTGATCCTTTCTGCACATGCATCTTGTTTTGGGCATGCTTATTTAGCCTTAGGAATTCCACCATTTACATGACTCTAAACATCCCCTTTTCCATAGAAAACAGGTTTCTTGTCTCTGGACACTGCCTTGTATGTTCAACAGTCAGTCTCTTTTTCCAGGCATTCCCTTCACTGCTCTCCCACAACATTCAGTAGACAAGCAAGTTCTGGTATAGTAAGTCCTTCAGGACACCACTAGACCTATTGGGCCATACATACATGCTTCCAGTGTGTACATTATGGTTACACTGCTCCCAGTAGACCCAGAACCTAGGATCTGCAATGGGAGCATGAATTGGTTCTGTGCTGAGCCAGTAAGGGGTGCAAGAGGGGCCAGCCAAGGTGCCAGGAGATCCCATCATTTTCAAGAAGGTTTTTTCTTGCTTCAGTGCTTGTCCTGTTACTATAGTTGTTTATTTGTATTCTGGAGCTTTGAGAAAGATGTTTCTGCCAATTCTAGCTGGTTGGCAAAAAACTTCTGTTGGGGGATGGAATCCAAAGCTTGTCATTCTGTCATCTTGTTTTGGGCTCTGGCTGCTTTTAAGACTTTCTCTATTTCACTGATTTTAAGCAATCTGGTTATGATGCCTTCATTTAGTTTCATGTTATTGGGGTTTGTTGCGCTTGAGGGGTCTTAAGGCTTATTAAATTTGGAAAATTTTCAGCATTATCCCTTGAAATATTTTTTCTGCTCCACCTGCCTCCAACATTGTCTATTCCAATTTCATACAGATCTGTTTGCTTAAATTTATTCCATTGTTCCCTGATGCTGTATTCACTTTTTTGAAGTCTTTTTTTCTCTCTCTTTTTCCTTTTAGTTAGTTTCCATTGCTATATTTTCAGGTATATTGGTCTTTTCTTCTTCAATGTATAATTTTCTACAGCACCCCTTTAGTATATTTTAAATCTCAGACACTATAGTTTTAACCCCTAGGAGTTCAATTTGAATCTTTTTTCCCATCTTATCTATGTCTCTACTTAACATGTTCAAATTTTCTCTAATTTTGTTTTTTTTTTAAAGATTTATTTATTTTATTACATATCTCCCCTTCCCCCTGCTGCGGCGACGCGCCGAGAGTGGTCACTGCACAGGCACGGCTTTCCCCGCTTGTGGGCGGTCTCTGCGTCCGTTCACGGCCGGCGCTTGATTCAGTTCGTGGGTGGCTGGCTGCGCTCCATCCGCGGGCGACCTGCCCTGCCCGTGGCAGCTCTTGCCCTGTCCGTGGCAGCTTCTTGCCCTGCCACGGCGGCTCTGGCCCGCCCATGGCGGCTTGCCATTCTCAAGGCGGTCTGCCCGCTAGGAGAGGTCTCCGGGAATCGAACCCGGGGCCTCCCATGTGGTATGCCGGCGCCCTATCCACTGGGCTATCGAGCCGGCCCCTCTCTGATTTTGAATAAATGTTCTGGTGTATTAATTCTATAATATGTGTCATTTTAGGTCAATATCAAACATATTTTTCTCACATTATAAGTCTCATTTTCTTGCTTCTTTGTTTGCTTGGCAATTTTTCACTGGTTGCTAGTGATTGTGAATTTTACCTTATTGAGTGCTGCATATTTTTATTACTATAAATATTCACAAGTTTTGTTCTGGGACACAGTTATCTTATTTTGAAACCATTTGATCATCTCAACCATTGCTTTTAAGCTTTGTTAGATGGGACACCAGCACCAACTTTATTCTATGGCTAAATTTTCTCCCACTACTGAAACAAAATCCTCCTGGGTATTCTAGCTGATGCCCCATGAAGGTTCTGCACTCTGGTTACTGGAAATAAGAGCTATCCCTGACTCTGTGTGAGTTCCAATGATTGCTCCTCTAATATTTTTGGGTAGTTCTTTGTCAGTTTCCAGTAGTTTCTTCCACTAATGCACTAATCAGCAGTCATTAGGAAACTCAAGTGGGAGACTGAATAAATACCAGAGATCTATATTTGTGCAGCTCTTCTCCAATCGTTTGCCCTTTGTACTCCTGGATTTTGACTTCCCAGGATTCACAGCTGTCTCCTGTACTCATGGAGGCTGTGAGATTTCTCCTGGGTTTCACCTCCCAGCCTAACAGCCTGGACATTTTCCCCAGGCAGTAACCTGGAGCAATCATCAGACTCACCTTGTGTATTTCCTGTCTTTCAGAGATCAGTGTTCTTAATTTCCTGATGTCCAAATTCATCTAAAGCAGTGTTTCAGACATTTGTCTTTTTTTTCCCAGTTATTTCAAGTAGGAAGGTAAATCCAGGCCTTGTTACACTATGTTAGAAGTGGAAGTCTCCAGTTTTAAATTTAAAATTTTTTTAGAAATCTTTACTTAGTAGCATGTATCTGCTAATTTATATATTTGAAATCCTTGGTAGGTCTAATTCAACTGAGACTCACTCTGTTTCCTACTTTTAGAGTTTTGAACCCATGCTTTAGTGATATTAAGGAAATATTAAATACTAAGTAATCTGGGTGGGAGGTACATCATTCTGGAGTGGATTTTACTTTTTCCTTCTGCTAGGTTTCGTCATTTGATTATTTTATTTTATTTTTGTTTTTCTTTTGAAATAATTTCAGACATATGAAAGTTACAAAATTAGTTAAGAGAATTCCTTTTCCCCTTTTCCAAAATTCCCTAAATGTTAACATTTTATCACATTTGCTTCAAATTTGTCATTCTGGATGGAGAACAAATTTAGCAAGAACCTATCATCCTTATTGATGTAAATTCTGCTACCAAAGCCGTGAAGAAATCAATGTAACTCAGTTTAGTTAATAGCAAATAATAAATTTTATTGATAGTCACCCCCACCAATTAAATTCTTATGACATTATGAAAACAAAACTTATATTGGATCTGTTGCTGTTTAGTTATACTCCTAATATTCAAACAAACAATCATTTTTTAAATGTTTCTTTGGATATGTTTTTATTTAGACAAAAGGAACATAAATAATGAATGTCTGAGTAACGTATTAAACATATGTATGCTTAAGTGACATTTGATGATAACTGAGAATTTGGGAAGTGAGTTGATCAGAATAATATGGGGTATCCTGGAAAATGAGTTTTTAAAAGAAAGCACATTTGGCAGTGTCAACTCTGAACTGTTATTTATATGTGTACATTTGACTTTATCAATCACTTTATACTCCTTGTACATTATATTTAGTAAATGAGGATATATTTACATTTTGGCCTCCTATGTTGTTCCCTTCTAAGGAAATATGTTGACCAAGGAAATTAAAAATTTCTGTGTTAGTGTTTTATTTCTTGTTGTAGGTTATTAAATTAGCATTCAGTTTTGCATCAGAGTTTAAGAACTTGGTTAGTATGAGCCCATTTGGGAGAGAATGAAAAAATAAGAATGACACCTGTATTATTGTGAACACACAGATTCTGAGATGTTATATACAAGACATTCTCTAAATGATCCTTATGCCTGATTTGTCTAAGTGGTTGTTCATTTCTGCTATTATTCTTGCAATCATCCATCCATCCATCTATCCATCCACCCATCCATCTATCCATGCGTCCATCCATCCATCCATCCATCCAACCATCTGCCAATTCATACATTCATTTATTCATTCACTGGATGAGCATTTATTAACCATCTCCTATATGCTTCTGTGCTCATTGGTAGTAATAAAAAGACAAATAATTACCCTTGCATAATCCTTCATGGAGGAAGGCAGGTATGTGAAACATATAAGAGTAATAATGTATTATTATAAGTAAAATAATGGGAAAATGTATGGTATTCAGTGGGTTCATAAAAGGAGAGAGTGATCTATCCTACTTAGTTCACACTGTATTTCGACAAAAGGAAGCAAAATTTTAACTCTCTTAATATAATCAGTTGCTTTCATTTTGTCTGAAATTATATTATGGCTATGAGAGGATATGACCTGATCCAAGGAATATTTTAAAAATTGAAAAATATATAAATAATAAAAATTAAATGAATAAAAGTTAGCAAAATAAAAAAGTCACACAAAATAACAATATTTTCAAAAGTGGTTCACATTTAATAAATATATTTTGAACACTGAGCATATTCAAAGCATACTGTTAGTCAATGGATTTTCAAAAATAACACATCACTACTTTCAAACTTGAGTCCTTTCATTTTTTAGGTTGTGTTCTAAGTTATTTATAAGACATTGAATTTTTCATGTTAATTTTAAACTCTTGGCAGAAACAATCATAACAAACCTGAAGCTTTATAGCCTTATACTGTATGAAATCAATTCAGGAACAACTTCAGCTTTTCAGATAGATCAAGAAAAGCTTTAAAACTTTTAATGGTATTTCCACCAACAATTTAACAATTGAGTACTAATCTTTAAATTATATATATGTCATGTATATCTATAACAATCTATCTAGCTATCATTTATCTATCTTTCTTTCTATCTCTATCTGTCTATATAGAAAGAGAGATAAAAAATCATGAAGGAATATTGTTTTTGTTTTCTAGAGATGAAATTGGTGTTCAGTGATTATGGAATAAAACAAAAAGAACATGGATATTTTACTGGGTGCACTGGACATGAGTCAACATTTTGGATTCCCACAAATTATGGCACCTAAAACAATTGATCTGACATCTATAAGAGTAGCTTAAGAAAATTGATTTATTTGTCCAATAAAAAATGTACTTGTCTTTGCTTATCTCTGGCCATGCATTAGGAATTTTTATGTTTATTTATACTTTAAGACTGTTGAGGAACTATATGATGTCTTCCACTTATAGTACTATAGTACAGAAATTGACTCTAATAGCTGACAATGAACTATCATCAAACAGTAATTGATTATTTTTAAATGTTTTACTGTATTGACTAATATGAATTGTATGCACATTCTTGAAAAAATTAAGGTAGACAGAACTTTAGAAAGTTCAAGGTCTTAGCTCTATCTATACTTACTGAGAATTTCCTATATATTAGGCACAGTTCAAGGTGTTGAGGATATAAGGAAAAGCATGTCATAAGACTTGTTACATGGAGAATCAAGTACAATGATATCACAATTATTGTGATAAGAGGTTTGTGTAGAAAGAGGTTTGATGTAAAGGGGAAGTTCAGGGAGAGGGAATGACAAGACTACTTTTGAGACAAAATAGTCTTTTTTGAAGTTGATTTTTATTATGGATAGAAATTTTTCAGGTAAATGGAAGAAGGGGGATAGAATAGTCCGTTAGGAAACCATGTTCAGTTTCCTGGAATGCCAGATGAAGATTTACAGCAAGGATCTGGAAGTAAATCTGGTCCTGTAGGGTTTTGTTGCCAATGCTAATACCTTTTATCATGTGGACAGTGGCAAGCCAAAAACTGTTAAAGCCAAAAATTGAGGTAAACACAATCACACACATATACACACACATACAATACATTTCATATTAAAAATGATGCTATCTAATTTGTATTTCAAAAACGAACAACGAAAAACAGCAAACTACCAACTTCAAACAACCAAATCTTATCAAAGTCATACAAATTCTAGCTCTGGAAAGGACCTTTAGAGTTTTCAAAGCCAATCTCCATTTTGTACAGATAATGAAACTAAGGCTCTAAGAAGCTAAATAAGTTTCTTAAGGTCTTATCCCAACTAGATGCGGCTTTGCACTGCAACATAGACCTCCTAATTTATAGTCCAGAGTTATTTGGAGATTCCAAATGACTATGACTTGGAAAGATTGTCACAAAATGTCAGTGTTGGGGTACTGCTTGATCCCAATGTCATTCACCTATAATAGCTTTTAGCTTTAGCTCCTAATAATGCAGAATTTGGGGGTTCCTTATCTTTCTGAGAATATTTGGCTGTATGCTTTGTTAATAGGAGTAACATTTGGTTTTTAATTGGCTTCTTTTAATCTGGACCTGATTAAAAACAAAATGAATGTTTCTGGTGAATATCTCTGCCCCGACCCTCGCATAGGAGTCCAAATACAGAATAGCTGTGCTTTGGCAGAGGCCCAAGACTGAAACAGAAGGAGATGCCAAAGGTCTGATGACAGAGTCAAGGTTTTTGGCTTATCTCAGAAGGAAAATTAACACATGGGCTTTAAATGAAAAATACCCCATCTTCATGCAAAATACAGCAACATCAATTACAAGGGTTAAGTCTATTCATATCTTATTTCAGAAGAAGGTGGGTTATTTTTCATTCCGGGTGCACTGATTGTTATTCAATAACCTTGCTGGATTTTGCCCTTAACTGCATTTATCAACTATGAGAGTTTTTTGAAAATAACTTTATAAGGTTAATTACCTGTGCATTATGCAAAAGGCAGAAAATTTGACGGTGGTTGAATATTTTGCTGGCATGTGAGTGAACATTTCAAAGGGCTTAGCTTTGATTATTTGTGACATGGTGTTTCCTTAATTAAGAATGGCTGTTCACCTACATATGTGCTCCCGACATAAGGTACAAGCCAACATTCCATTTTTTAACTGTTTTTTTTCACCTGAAAAACATCAAGATCAGCTTGTTGACGTTTTTCAGGAAAATGCTAATACTTAAAATTTTAAATTGATTTTTATGAAAGGGTTTTTTCATCACTATAAATGGACTTTAGTTATGTATGTGTGTTTCTAATTGTGTGTGTATTTATTATTGTGTGTGTGATGTTACAATGAGAGGCTGCTCAGTTCTCCTCTCAAATCCTCTCAAAGCTGTTGGTTCATCATTGAATTCATTGAATATGGCTTTCAGTTTTGACCTTGATTCTTGAATGAAATATATGTTCAAAATGTTTGCTTGGGGTGTGTAAGTAAAGCACTGAACATCAGTCTCTTTACCTCCTGAGATTCATAAACTGAATAACTTTCAGCATATCTTGAAGAAAACAAAATGGGATGATAGAAGACTCTGGACAGAAGCAAATGTATACCCAATTGTCTTTTCTGTCCATACTGTTAACAATTTATGGTCACTATTTCTCTCCATTAGTTAAACCTAATATATTTGTTCAGACTGTGAGTTTACTGAAGATCCATTTCCCATGAGCAACTATCAGTGATTTTTAAAGTAATTGACTTTTCATGAAAACAGAGTAAAAAAGAGATATTTTTTGATATGACATTTTAGAGTTCCAGGAAGTTTGGTAGAATTCTTCGGTAGCTAAGGCCCACAAAGCCTTAGGCAACATGCATCCTGCCTACATTTTCAACCTCTTCTGTTATCACTGGTCCCCTAGCACACTGTGTTCTAGCCATTGCAATCATCTTTCTGCTCCTCAAACATTCCTAGCTCATTTTTACTGCAAGTTATTTGTACTTGCCATTCCCTCTTCCTGAAACAATTATCCCCCAGATCTTTGAATAATAGACTCCTGGTTGTCATTCAGGTCTCAATCCAAATGGCCTTTCCTCAGAAGCCTTCCCAGATAATCTAATACATAGAACACTGCTCCCCAACACCAGTCACTCTCTCTTCCTTCACATTTTTTTCCTTCTCTCCAGAGCACTGAGAACTATCAGAGTATTAAGTTATATTTCAGTCTACTTGCTGATTGTCCATCTTCCCCTTATACAATGTGAGGACTTTGGTTGGCTTTATAACCAATGTAAGTACATTATTTAGAATGTAACAAGCTCAAAAATATTGATTAAATAGAAAAAAGATCACTTGGGCACCTTGTGTGTGAAGTTTTCTATAATGCAACCAATACTTTTTTTTCCTAAATTGGTGGCCACAAGGCAAATACCTATAGCAGCCAGGCAAGTAATGTAAATGAGGTTAGTTGTGATAACAGGGATTAACAGGAAGGTGTAAAGACTGTGACAAACTGGAAAATTTGCCCACCTAAACACAACTCCAACAAACTTGTTTTGATGAATTTGTATCCCCCAAATGTCAAATCTTATATCTGGAAATCCAGACTTTATGTGTAATTCCTTGATTTTTAATGTTCACAAAAGAATTTTTTATTTTATTGGCTAAATAATGACACACGTAGGCTATATAAATTTGCTGAGCTTCTCTTTTGCAATTTCAATTGTAACATTAAGTGTGACAATGACAAAGGATCAAAATCTTCTTGAAGATTAGATAGACATGTTGCCCTAAATGAGGTATGTATCTCATGACATGCCCATCAATAAAAACTTGTTCAGCTGTAACAGAAACCAAAAATAATAGTGATTTGAACAAGATAGAAGTTCATTTCTGTCTCATTATGGCACCATGGTATATTGGCTCAGCAGTCAGGAATCTGATCTTCTTGAATTTAGTTGCTTCACCATCCTTTCGGATGAGTTCTAACTCAAGCTGTGAGATCTGCACTTCAACCAGCAGAAATAAAGAAGGGGATAGGAGAAAAGTAATAAAGAATGTTGTTACTCAAATTTTAAGAGAATTTCCTGGAATCTGACACATATCGTTTCCACTTATTCAATTTATTTATTCAACAAATATGTTCAGATAGAACCTGGGAATGAGCACATGGCACATTTTTTCGCTTGGCCTCTAGGATATGGCACTTACAAGCACCACTATGAGAGAAGGGAAAATAGCAAGGAACAAGACCATAATATCTGTCCTCATGGAATTTGTATTCAGGTGGAGAAGAGAGAAAAATGAAAAGGAAACAAAAGTAAAATGTATAGTATGTTATTGGTATGAGTCAAGAGGCAAACAAAGCAAGAGAGAAGACAGAAAATAAGAGGTATTAGGCATGAGATAGGACATGCAGGAAAGAACTGACTGAAAAGGTGGCAATTGAGTAGAGACACAATCAAAGTGAAAGAATGAGTGATCTGGATGGAAAAAGACAAGGCCCAAAGACTAAACCCTGAGAAGAAGCAGTCAGAGAAGTGGGAAGAAAACCTGACAAGGGTGCACTGGGAGCCACAGTAACAAGGGCCTTCAAGGGAAACTAAGAAATGTAATCTTCATTCCAGGAGGCTACATGTCCAGCTAAAAATCAAAGGTTCCATTACTATGAAAGAAAGTAGTATAGGTATTGGGTATACAACAAACAGTTTCTTCCACAACATTCAGTTGCAAACAAAATGGAAAAACCTTGAGACCTCATAGGACCACCAGATACTTATCACCCTCTCCCCAAATTAAATCAGTCTATTGCCATGATACGTAAACATTAGGGATTAATGGGAAATTGTGACTTTTGATTCTGAACTAGCACCTTCTGCTGGTAATTAGAACTAATTCTAACACGTGACAGGCACTGTTAGGTGTACTTCATTTTTTTTTCAGTTTTATTGAGGTATAATTTACATTTAGTAAAATTTTACTGTATAGTTTAAAATTTAAATGTAAAAGTTAACAGTGAAAGGCAAAGGGCTTTATATGCATCATGTAAATGTAAGTGTACATGCATGCAAATCAGGGTAAAAAGCTTTTGCTATTATTGGAAAGGAAGAATTTCTTCATTAGAATTACCTTTATAATTTGTGCTCAGTTTCAATCTTCTTATTGGCCTCTTTCCTAAAGTTGTGTCTAAATCCTTAATTATATTGCCACATACACAGTGTTTTAAACTTTAGCTCTTGCTTATGACTTCTGTAAAAATTCTCACACTGCATTGTGAACATAATTAACAACCTTGAAATATGTGTTTGAATGTGCTTAAAAGTAGAAATGTTAGGTTGTATATATGGTAATAGAATAAAAAAAATTTTAAATCTGTGAAATGGCACTACACAGTGAACCCTAAGTTAAACCATGGACAATAGTTAATAGTACAGTCAAAATATGTGATTTTACCAATTGTAATAAAGGCTTCACATCAATACTAAGAGTTAATAATAAGGTGGGCTGTAAGAATACTGTATTTTATGCATGTTTGTTCTGTAAACCCACAATTTCTCTTTTGAAAAAAAATCTCACACACTTACAAATTTATACAATGAATCTAGTTTGCATAGTTATTAAACACAATATCAAAATTTTAATATGAAATAACTATGTGCCTGACACAATATAAGGGTTATAAGATACAGAGTCACAGGCCTCAGGGGAGTGATAAGTGCCTCCCCTGAGGTAACTGACCCCACTTGAGATGCCAGATAATTTATTCCAGAGTGGTGTTGGCCAATGGGACAATGGGAAGAACCACACCATCAGGCATGGCCTCATAGAGGCATGGTGCCATCAAAAAGGATGGCATTCCATGAGCTTAGAGTATGTGCATAATCACTCAATAAGGTTACAAGAATTAGAAATATTTTCCCTAGAGCCAGGAATTGGCGATAGCTACATTGTCTGCATGATTACCAAAGACACAAAAATAAATAGGAAAATAAAATATTTCCTGGGACCAAATGCAAAGATGGTGTTGCCACTCCATAGACAAAATCTAGCAAAACAGTCTTCTCAATATTTGAGCTGGGTCCTAAAAGATGAGTAAAAACACTGCCAGTTGAAAAAGGGAAAAATGAACATTTCAGTCACGTGTGAAACACGAACCCAAGAGAGAAGCTTGCTTGCCCCAGAAATGGTGCAAAACTCAGTGATGTTAGCATGGCTAGGGCCTTTTACCTTGTGTAGGGTCATGGGTGTTGGTGAGGAGAGAAAATTGATCTAAAAACAGATATCTTTGCTAAAAGGTAAAGGGTATTTCTTGATTTGTTCAGAAATAAGCCTGGCATACACATGTAGAGGCAAGACTGAGGAAGACAAGGAGTAAGCTATTGCAATAATCCGAGTGAGAAATGTTGAGGGTCTGTACTGGCAGTGCCATAGGAAAGATATTTTTGAGGTAGAACCAGTAGGGTAAAGTAGTCAGCTAAAGAGAACAGATGTTTGATTTTTTATATCATGATTTTCCTTGGAATATAATCATTTTTTCCTTTAAAAAAACACCTCAGTTGGACATTTTTGAACAAAACCTCTTTATTTTTAGTCTTGACTTTAGTGTGAATAGGGAAAAACTTTAGAATAAAAAGACGACATAAATAGAGTTTATGATCTCCCTTGTTCTGTGTTTCACAATGAAAACAGTCCCATCTGGCTCCAGCAATGGCCATCTCTACCACTGAAAGGCTGTCCCACAAAATACTCATGCATTCCAGCATTAGCCTGCTAGGAGCTGCGGCCTTCAGACTGGCAAGCAGACCACCAATGGATGGTCATGTATTTTTTAAAACCCCTCATCTTTCAATCTTGAGAAAAAAGTGATGGTGTGAAATTAGACCATATGCCTGTTTTCTGAATGTAATTATTACTGGCTCTAGCTAACATTACCTGAGTCCAGATACAAACTAATGAGGATCTATCATCTCAGGATATGTTGAGAACCTTGCTAGTAGAGTAACCAAGTGTCTGAATCAGGAAGCAGGAAGCCCTCTAACCTTTTCCTGCTGAGTAGGATGCAGTTTAATAGATATCTTATATGTGCAGTGATAATGTGTGTATGTGTGTTCCTAGATAATGGGTTGAAAATGAAAGAAAAAATAGTCTGTTTATTGTCTGTACATGAGTTTGACTGATGACACTCAGTTACTTGGGCAGACTGTTTGTTATCGTGTGGCCTGGAAATCTCTTAAAGAAGGCCATCAAGTCCCAAAATAGAAGTACTCAGAATGGAAAATAGCCGCCAAAGATAGAAATCTTAAACTCTAGTATAAAATGGTCTTGCGTGCTGGAAAAAAAGTCGTATGATATCAACAGAGACGTTTAAAAGAGAAAAAGGATCAGAAACATCTGTTTAACTCTGCATATTCACCGTCATTTGATGTCTAAAGTTTCTTACACCTGTTGCCTCATTTTGCACCTGAGTATTACAATTCAAAAAGTACTAGAAATGTAAAATTACAATTGTAAAGTGCTGAGGCTCTTTACAATTTTTTTTATGGTTCTTTCTTTTGCAACTAAGAGAATTTAGAAATATAATTTCCCATGAAGATAGGAAAACCTCCTTCCAGTTTCTCTACCATTGATTTTGGCTATACTTCTTTTGGCTGGGGATTGGAGAGAAGGAATAGATATGTGCTAATGTTGGTGTTTTTATTTTTATTTTTTGTGTGGCAGTGGAGCTATGTAAGAAGAGGACAGCTTGAGAATGATATGTGGAGAGTGCAGGAAAAGTGACTTAGCCAAAGTGTAACCGTTTTGACTTGGCTGAAAAGTCACCATGTTCCCGTGGGTTAGTAAAGACAATCATGAAATTAGCCTTAATCAAATAAAAACAATTGCCTAATACAAGTTCTCATTGATACTAATTAATTTTAATATGCAATTACTCATAAGAAAAACAAAGAAACCATTTGGCAGAAAACACAGCTTCTTTCTAACATCTTAACTTTCCCCAGCCTCAGCAGCTCCTTTCACACATGCTCAGGATGTCTCTCTGTTAGAGGAAGCAAAAAGCCTTTGCTGCAGCTCCCTTCCCACTCAAGCTCCTTCATTCTCCTCCCCTCTCTTCTTCCACTCTGTTCTCTTATCACATCTTCATTTGCTAACCATTTTTAATCTGGTTTCTGACTGCGAAGCTGTACATAAATATCATCACTAATATTCTCCCTTTTTAACAAAATCTTATCTTTCCGGTTTATGCTTCATTCTTCTTAAAGGCTCAGTAGCATTTGGCATTTTAAATACCCTTCTTAATTTGAAATTGATTTCTCACTTCATCTCTGTGCCTCTGAATGATCCTCATTCACCTTATGCTTCTCGGGATAATTTTTCTATCTCTTTTGGTGATTCTGCCTTCTCCTGCCCCCTAAATGTAGCATGCCTCAAATCTGATTTCTGTTCTTTTGACATTTGAAGGTTAGTGTTAAACTGTCCAAGACTGACTCCCTGTAGACTGACTGCTGCAAAGCTCCATAGAAACAGTTGAAAATAGTATGCTTGAGGCACTCAATCTTGGTAGAGACTGTGGTGGCAGTTCAGAGCAATGGTTCTGCCAGGCTGGTTAGCTGTAACCACATGATTTGTACCCCAGACCCAGATC
>PVKH010008735.1:0-19284 GCA_004027955.1 Chaetophractus vellerosus | reverse complement strand
AGGCCGTCTGCCTGCTCGGAGAGGTCCCCGGGAACCGAACCCGGGGACTCCCATGTGGCACCCCAGCGCGCTCTTTATCCACTGAGCTATCTAGCCGGGCCCTCTTCCTCAGTTTTGACCTTATCTATCAGTGATTCTTCCTCGGCTTTGGAGTCCTCCCAACACACACATCTCCCTCTCTGGTGAGGGTCTCTGGTTCACCGATCATGTGGACGGGGATTTGGGCACTCAGGGTGGTGGGCAGCAGTTGTGTCTGTCGAGTTATAGAAGGTAAACATTGTCAAGACTTTAGAGATGTTCTCGGCACTGCCCCCTCATAGGTGGTGTGATGGTGAAGTTCATGTGTCAACTGGGCCAGGTTACGGTATCCAGTTGTTTGGTCAAGCAAACACTGGCCTGATTGTTCCTGGGAGGATATTCCATGTATTTAAATCATCAGTTGGGTGAGTCTGTGGCTGATATCATTTACAATCGACTAAGAAGTTTGCCTTGCAGCCTGCCCTACAGAATTCGGACTGGCCCATCCCTGCAGTCGCGTGAGCCAATTCCTATCATCTATCTCATAATGTTTAAATAATACGTATCTCCTGTTGGTTCTTTTTCCCTGGAGAACCCTGACTAATATGGGTGGGGAAACTGAGGAACAGCTCAAAACAACAACGGTGACAGTGCTGTGCATGACTTTGCTGACTGGAAGGACATCTTTTGGGGAGTTAAGAATTCAAAGGATTTTGAAAGGGGTGGTGAGGCTAGCACAGCGATTAACCCAACTGCGTCGTAAACTTAGGGGTGGTTAAGGTGGTAAATTTTAGGTTGTATATGTGTTTCCACAATTAAAAAAAAAAGAGGAACTGAAGAAACAATGACAATTAAATGCAATACATGAAGCCTGGACTGAATAATATTGGAGGATTAAATGCCCCCAAAGGAGATTATTGGGACACTCAGGAAAAAATGGCAAATAGAGTATATGCTTTATATCAATATTAAATTTCCTGAATTTGATAACTGTACTTAATGAGGTTACATAAGTGAATATTTTTGCTGTTAGAATAAGTACATGTATTAAATGTCCAAGGAGCATGATGCATACTCCTTACTCTCAAATGTTTAGAAAAAAATTTATGTATAGAGAGGTAGATTAGATAGATAAACAGACAGAATGACATAACAGATGCAGCAAAATGTGAAAAGGTGATAAATCTGAGTATCTGGGTAGGCAGCTTATTGGCTTTGGTTTTGTATTATTGGTTTTGTGTTATTTTCACAACTGTCCTACAAATTTGAAATTGCTCCAAAATAAAAAGTTAAAAAAATTCAAAGGGGTTTCTTTTGCATTACTAAATCTTTTAAGCCCTGTGGATTCCCCACAAGTCACAGGGACACTCGGATGGGGAATGGACGAGGACCTATCAAAGCATATTGTCTGCCCCTGACCTTTCCTGGCAGACTTGGGTTGTGGTCTTTTTTTCCTCTTATTTTACTCAAACTTCAACCCACAGCATCTAGTAAAATAGTGATATATTCTGATTCTATTTAAAGGTGTTTAGCTGTGTTTGATGGCAGAGCTGAGGTCCACAAATGGATGGTCAAGACGTAATAGTTTTTGCCTCATCTATGCTACACAACAGTTTACCTCTGTATGTACACATCTTCCCAACAAAGTGTTTTAGTTTGCTAAAGGCTGCCAAGACAATATACCAGAAGTAGGTTGGCTTTTCCAATGGGATTTATTAATTTATAAGCTCACAGTTCCGAGGCTGAGAAGAATATCCAAATCAAGGCATTATCAGGAGATACTTTCTCCCCAAGCGATTGGGCACGTGGCAGAGCACACGGGCAACTTCTGCCGGTCTCTGCCTTCTCTTCCAGGCTCGTTGCTTTCGGCTTTCAGCTGTCTCCTGCTTTCTCTTTGCTCCTGTGAGCTTTTCTCTCCAGGGTTCTGTTGATTTCCACTTCTGGCTTCTGGGGTTTCCTCTCTCAAACTCTGGGGCAATCTCTCTGTCTTGGCAGCTTTTTATTCCATTTATAAAGAACTCCAGTAAGAGGATTAAGACCATCCCTGGGTCATGTAATCTAATCAAAGGCAAAGTTATTTATTTATTTATTTATTTATTTAATTAATTAATTTAAAGGTACTGGGGCCGGGGATTGAAACCCCAGGCCTGGTATGTGGGAAGCCGGTGCTCAACCACTGAGCCACACTGGCTCCCCTGAGTTGGTTTTTTTCATTTCTTTTGCTTGTTCTTTGTTTTTGTTTTGTGTTTAGGAGGCACCAGGAACCAAACCCAGGATGTCCCATTTGGGAAGCAGGCACCCAACCACTTGAGCCACATCTGCTCCCCCTGAAGTAATTTAATCAAAAGGTCCCATGCACAGGGATGGATTAGGCTTTGAGGACATGCTCTCTGGGGGATCCAGCATGAACTGGTGGATTTAGGCCAACACATAGGAGGACCTTAGCGTGCCAGATAAAAATGCAAAGTGGCGACTAAATTTGCTTAATTTTAGATTAGTGAGAGGCACTGGCAACCACCCAGAGAAATGGCAAAATCCTGGGAGTGGTTGGGAAAAGATCAGTTCCAGGAACCTGTGCAAACGAGGTCCTCGGAAAGCTTATTGGTCTACTTCCTCTCACCTGAGTCTTGAGACACCCTGGGAAGCGTTCAAGAGCCTTCTGTCCCTGAGATCCGCCAGCACAGGCTGAGGCTGGTGCCTTGGGTAGTTTCTGGGATAGCTTGGCAGTGGTACAGGCTTCCTGGCAGCCAGTGCAGCCAGAGGGACTGAGTGCTTGCAGCTCTGCCAGAGGTCCTAGCATCCTGGGAAAATGACAGTGCGTCCAACTAATGCCCAGGAGTCCCTCTGACAAAAGAGATCTTGCTTTCACCAGACAGCTCTGCGGCATTGAGGACCTGAAGCCAACTTGAACTCTTGAGCCATTGGGATGAAATCAGTCCTTCAGATTATTCCTGTGGGTGTGTGGGTACTTTCTATTGTAGTTTAGGCTGGGATGGTACTCAGTAGGGTTCTATTTATGAGGTCTTTACTGTTTTCTGCATCTGCCTCAGGTTCAAAGTAGTGTTTGAGAAGAGCCCCAGGTGGCATACATTGGAAAATCCAGTCTTGCAAAAACAAAGGAGATAAAGGTTAAGGTTGGCACATTTATTTTTTAAAAATGCCATAATCTACTTGTTGGATGTAAATGGGGAAAATTGGGAAAATCTTAGAATGCAGTTGCTATGTAATACATGGGATACAATAATTTTATATGTTAAATGGTAATGGTGTTAAAATCAGTGTTCTTTAATAAGCACCAACTGTGCAGTGGGTTTTACATCAAGTCTGAAGTCACAAGCCTTTTGGGCTCAAAAATGCCCTGATTCTTAAGAAGAAAGTAGAAATGCATTAGTTTTAATATTATATATAATGGGGGATAGTACAGACTATTTTTCATTTGGCATTATGATTTTTTTTGGAGGGGAAGACAGTCTTTTTCAATTGTTTGTAGTTAATATTAAAGTTATTTGTGTTTCTTTTTATACCCCAGTTATTTGAGTGTTCTTTTTCTTGGTGAGTGAGATTGGGAAGCAAAGTGACCCTAAAACCCAAAAGAGGGGCACAGAAAAGCCAGTTTGGGATTAACTTTCTGTGTGGAGAATTGGAAAAGTAGCACATTGCTATGCAGGTAGCTGAGTATATTTTTGGTACATTAACCAGAAGAGTTAGGTTTTGGGTGTTGAGAGAAGCTTGGCTTACTTTGTGAATAAACTTGAATTCCTGTTCTCCCTCTCTCCTGCAAGTGAGGGGCTGCTTACTGTCAGAGCTCATGGGTGAGACACAAGACAGGGACAGAAGTCTGGAAGCATGGAGCACCAACTGTCACCAGCGATGGTGTTTAACTTGGGCTGAGAGCACAGACATATTTGTCAGGGTAGCTGTGATGTCAAGTCCTATGTTTGAGTCTATGCGGTAATGTGGAACAAGCAGAAGGAAGACCCCCCAGTAAGACAAAATGGGTTAGACCAGGTGTGAGCTCTTGTGCACAGAGAGATGAATCCAAATGCAAGTAGATGAAGGTCCAGGAAGTGTTCAGAATTGCAACAAGGAGGAGGGGAGTGTATCTAATGAGCCTGGCAGGATTCTGATGGCTATTTGAGATAACTGGATGCTGCTTGTTTGGACTTTTCAATCAGCTGCTATTTAACATATGTGCCTTTAAGGGCTTTTAGAGCAGCATCTAACAGTAGAAGCATGTATCTGGGAGGACAGAGGCTCTAAAGATGAAAGCAATAGTTCAGTTTATCATAAAAGGAGTTCTGCTTTTAGTAATAGCAGAGATCTGGAAAAGCTGGACAGAGTACTGGTGACCAGGACTTGAGGGGCCTTAGGATCCTTTGGAATAGGGAAGCACATTGAATCAAGCCAACATTCTGTGATGCTTTTTCCCCTTGAGGTATTTGCTGATGCACAGGTGTCTTGGGGGTGGAAAAGCAAAGAAACCAAGCAGAAAGTGGCTTCCAAGAAGCTGGGCCCATGAGCACAGCATTTGGCAGCCTTTTGGGGCCTGGGAGACAAAACTTGGAGCTTAAGGCTTCTAAAGCAGTGTGGACTTAGGGATCTAGATCCTGACAAGAAGGGAAGAATATTAAGCATTCTGCACTGCTGTTCCCTTCAAGGCATCTGCTCTGTGTTAACAGCTCAGAAGCTTGGAAGCTAAGAGGAAGATGTTTATGAAGACTGGGAAGGTGAGCCAATAATGTCTTGTAACCAGGGAAACAACAATTGGGTTTAAGGCCAAGGAGGAAGAGCCTACTAAACACCCTAGTCTTCCTGTTTCTGGCTCCACCCTGGAAGTAAGAGTAAGCTTGAAATAGGACAGCCCTCACAAAAGACTGAAACTCAGATTTGACCTAGGTTAATTCAGAGTGGATTACAGTAACCAGTCCCTACAGTAACTGCCTATCAAGAAGCAAAAATAAACCCTTTCTGAAGGACAGTAACATCAGCCAGAGCCTCAAATTGCCTCATTAGTTTTTGATAGACAACATCTTGCATTCAGTAAAAAATTATGCCAGGAAGTAGCTCAAATGATTAAAAAAAAAAAGACTAAAAGCTGACAATGGAAATAGACAATGGAAACACCAACAGGTGATCCACATATTAGAATAATTAGATATGGATGTTGAAAGTACTGTTTTTCATATTTTCATAAAGTAGATGACAGGGTAGAGAATTTCTCAAGTAAAATGGAATCTCTAAAAAGGAATCAAATGGAAATTCTAGAAATGAAAATTACAATAAATGAAATAACTGAAACGATGACTTTGATAGCAGATTGTACATAGGAGAAGATATATGATCTGAGATATAGGTCAATGGAAATGGTCCCGACTGAAGCATGGAGAGTAGAAAGGATAGTAAAATAGAGAAAGAGTAGAAGAGTCATAGGAAACATGGTGAAGAGCCCCACATATGTATAATTAGAGAGAAATGATCTGAAGAGAGAGAAATCGGGCAGAAGCAATATTTGAAGTGAAGTTGGCTATCCAAAACTGTCTAAAAACATCAAGTTTGAGATTCAAGAAGCTCTACAAACTCCAAATAGGATAAATACAAAGAAACTCACACCTGGTATATCACTGTAAAACAAAAATACAAAGAGAAAATATTACAAAAGCAGCCCGCCCCCCCCCCCCCGGGGGGACACACACACACACACACACACACCAAATTATCTTAAAGGGACAACTGTAAGACTGACAGCTGACTTTCTAACAAAAATAATAGAAATCAGAAGATGACTAATCTTTAAAGTGATTAGAGAATGTAACTCTCAACCTAGAATTCTATACCTACTGGAAATGTCTTTTAAAAAGTGAAGGCAACCAAAGGACATTTTCAGACCAACAAAAGCAGAATTTGTCACCTGAAGACATACAGTAAAAGAAATACTAAAGGCAATTCTTCAAACAGAAGGAAAAATGATCTATGATGGAAGTAGGGAAATATAGGAAGGAGTGAAGAGTGACACAAAGAGTAAATATGTGGATAATTCTAAATGAATATTGACTACATAACAACAGCAACATATTTTGTGGGGTATAATATATATGTAGAGTTAAAATACATGATAACAATAGCATAAAAGGTGAGCATGGAGTGTAGGTCCTTCCATTGTCATAGAAAAGGTTGAAGTACCAATTTATGCTAGACCTAATGGATTAAGGGTGCCTGTTGTACTCTCTAGGGTAATCGCTAATATAATCATAAAGAATATATGATTAATATGATAATAGAGGGGACATTAGAATGCTAAAATTACTTGATGAATCCAAAGGTAAGAAAGGAGAGATAGAGAAACAGAATAGGTGAGACAAAAAGAAAACAACTGGTAACATGGTAAATTTTTGCTTAAACATACCATAATTACATAAAATGCAAATGAACTAAATTCTTCAGTTAATAGACAAAGATCGTCAAACTGGACATTAAAAAAAAGAACTCTTGCTGCTTACAATGAACACATCTTAAATAAAAAGATACAGAAGGGTTGAAAGTAAAAAGATATACCTTTGTTGTCTTAGTTTGCCATAGCTGCCAAGGCAAATTACCACACACTGGCTGGCTTAATGACAGGAATTTATTGGCTCACAGAGTTGGAGTCTAGAAATCCAAAATCAAGGTCTCCAAAGGTCATCCTTCCTCCCAGTGTCTGTAGCCTTCCCAGGCCACAATCCTTGAGTTTCCTTGGTTTATATCTCTGCCTCCATCACTTGGCAGTCTCTCTCTCCTTGGTCTACCCCTGTGGCTTTCTCTGACTTCTGGTTTCTACTTCTGCTCAGTTGTCTGGGTCTCTAAGATTTCCTTTCCTTATAAGGACTTCAGCCATATGGATTAAGGCCCACCCTGATTCAATTTGGCCTCATCTAAATAAGACCTTTGAAGATCCTATTCACAAATTAGTATAGGGGCCGGCTGTAGCCCAGTGGATAGGGCGCCGGTACACCACATGGGAGGCCCCGGCTTCAGTTCCCGGGGACCTCTCCAAGCGGGCAGACCCCCTTGAGGGGGCAAGCCACCGTGGGTGGGGCAAAGCCACCGTGGGCAGGGCAAAAAGCTGTCACGGGCAGGGCAAAGCCGCCACGGGCAGGGCAATCCACCCGCAAATGGAGCCGAGCCGCCTGTGAAAACGGAGCCGAGCTGCCCGGGAAAACCTGAGCCGAGCCGCCCGCGAAAAAACGGAGCTGAGCCACCCGCGAAACGGAACAGATCCGCCCACGAGCGGGGCAGGCCGCCTGCGCGGTGGGCCTACTCGGCGGGTCACTGCAATGGGGGGAGACAAAAAGCAGATATAGAAGAACACAAAAATGAACACACAGCAAGAGCAAGCAGAAAGGGGTGGGTATGTAACAACAACAACAAAAAATTAGTATATACCTTAACTAAAAATAACATCTTCAAAGGTCCTATTTACAAATGGGTTCATAGCTACAGGATCACAGAATAAGACTTGAACATACATGTCTTTTGTGCAGGACATGATTCAATCCCCAAAAGTCTGCCCTTTGGATCCCCAAAGACATGTTCTCCCAACATGCAAAATACATTCACCCCATCCCAATATCCCAAAAGCCTTAATCATTTCAGTAACAACTCTAAGTCCAAAATCTTATTAAAATCAATTAAAGTTATGGTCCATCCTGAGGCAACACTTCTTTCCAGCTGTGGGCCTGTGAAACCTAGAAAACAAGTTATCGCATCCAAAATACAGTGGTGGGGCAAGCATAGGATAGACATTGCCATTCTAAAAGGGTGAAATTGGAAGGAAAACAGGGTTCATGGGTCCCAAGCAAGCCTAAAATCCAGATAGGCAAACTCCATTAGGTTTCAAGATCTGTGGATCGATGCTTTGTCCTCTGTGCCTGCCGGAGTGACAGCTCCACTCTTTCCAAGTTCTGGGGCAGCATCCATGCTCTCCCAAACAGTAGGAACATCTTCTCTGAGCACTTGGCATGTGGCTTGTTCCCTCCAAATGCCAGGATGGGCCTGCTCTTTCTAAACACCAGGGAGAAGCCCCGCCTTATCCAAAGGCGAAGATGGAAACTCTTCTCTCTTGGTCCAAGAAGATCTCTTTGTCCTAGTCCTCTGCTTCCCTGGTTCTGCCCTTGAAGCCATTCTTTCCCATCTCTGTCCAGGCTGGCAGTGCTTTTGATCACACAAAAATTCTCAAACACCTTGTCAGTTTTGCATACAGTTCAAGGGAGTCCGAGCCATCAGACAAAAAGATCTTCCACAGATCTTTCCTGGGTAATTGTATTTCCAAATCTGGCTTTCTCTGTGGTGGTTGACAGAATCTATGAGTCATTAACCTTATATCTATGAGTCATTAACTTGATAACTATGAGTCATTACACCTGATATCCTTAGCAAATAGCTCTTTGGCCACACACTGGTGTGGAGACCCCCATTCTCTGGGGTCTTACCTCTGGAAAGCTTGCGGGGCAGGGCACCTGATAGAGCTGCTCCTGGCCCTAGTCTAGAGCATGCAATCTGGATAGGCTGAAAAATTTCCAAATCATCAATTGCTGGTTCCTTTATACTTAACAGTTCAGGCCTCTCTCATTTTACTATGAGCAACAAGGAGAAATTGGGCTGAGCCTCTCTTACTTTGCTTGGGAATCTCAGCTAAATATTCAGGTTCATTGCTTACAAGTTCTCCCTTCCATCCAACAGCAGAACAAAATTTCACCAAGTTTTATGCAATCCAAATCAAGGTCTCCACAGGCCATGCCTTCTCCCAGAGTCTTTAGTCTTCTGTACCGGCTTGCTGCAAAGCCTTGGGATTCCTTGGTTTGCATCCCTGCCTCCATCACATGGCAGCCTCCATCACACGATGCCACATGAGTTAAAAATGGGTATGCTTACCTTTGTATAGAAAGAATTCTGGAAGACTACACCAAAACATAAGTAACATTTATGTCTGAGTGAAGGGATTATGGGAAAGTTAGTTTCTCCAATGAACATTTATCACTTGTATAACAAAAATAAAAGCTACTTAAGAAAAAAAGCCATCATATGGTACCAGCTATTTCTACTGGGAGATCTGTGCCTTCTTTTAAACTTTATTAATATACACAGTTGGGCTTTCCATTGTGTTCAAAGTTTTTCTCTTAATGTCATTTTGAGTAGAAGTCTCTAGTTACAGCCTAGTTACAGCCTCTGCCATTTTGAATGACTCAGTGTGGTCTTTCTTGGTATTCTTTGATGCAACTCTTCCTTTAGCATATTCAGCACCAGGAATGTTCCTGGCCTCAGATCCACTCTGCTTCCCTCTGCATTGTAGCTAGCTTTGATTTGTGAGGATGGAGCTTTAATCCGTGATGGATCTTAAGTGTGTACTCAAAAAATTAGAATAAGTAACCACCCATAAGACCTAAATTTTTTCCCTCTTTCATCTGAGCTGTAAAATGGCACAGGATGACAATTTACAGCTTCTTCCAGTATAATTTTGGGCGTTCTGATGCCAGTGTGGTGGGGGCGGTGTGTCCAGGGATCTGTGACGCCCCTTGCGAAGGTGTCTGGAGTTGTTACCCGGTGGGCTGATGTTCAGGGAATGGGCTGTGCAACCACTTTACACTGTCATGCTCCTTCTCCACAAGGACACACCCCCCTTTCCCTGGAGATTCAGTGTCCCTTCTCGTGGGCCAGTGAGAGGGTGCCTTTCTTGGTTCTTTCCCTGGCTCTGGGCTCCTGCTCTCCTGGAAACTCATCTCTTTGGGGACAGAGTTTCACACGGACTCCTTGGAGCTCCTTTGCATGCAGATGGGTTGGCAGCCAGAAAATCACTTCACTTTGCAAATTAACAGCTGTATTGATTCTTGTAGCCTTGGCCTGGTCCTGAGGTTCACCCACCCTGGCTTGGAGTTGTGGGAGGACTCTTCCATTATACAGAGTTTTCAAGCTTTAAATGAGGAAAGCCCACAAATTAATAGGGAAAGATCAATACTCGCAATAATTCTCCTCTGACTTGGGTCTGACGGCGTCTGTAGTGCATCGAGCTCTTTGGTTTGTGAAGTCATCTACTGATTAAATTTAAAAATGCTGCTGCTTAGTATTCCTCATAGAGCCCCTTGGATTGGTTCACTACTTTATATGTATTGATCACTGCCACGCTTCTCTGTGACACCACCTTTTGCTTGTGTGGACTCTACAGTATATAAAAGCACAGATGGAGCCTTCTAATGAACAGCAGCCCTGTGAAATAGCCATGGGAATTATTACTGGTGTCCCTTTATTGACAAGGCAACGGCGTCATGGAGGTTGGACAGCTGTCCAGGGCTACTGGGCTGAGCGGTGGGGCCAGGTCAGCGGTGGAGTTTCCTCACTGCTTTAAAGCTCCTCTGTTTACAGATAGCACACTGCTTCTCGGCCTGGGCAGCCCGAAACAGCTGGGGTTTTGCAAGATCAGTGGAACCAGAGATTGAGCTCTCTCCTTGAGAGCGTTCGTGCACATTAATTATTGGAGACCCTTGTTGAATTCCGCTTAAGTGTTCCTCCCTAACAGTTGGATTTCCTTCAAAGGAAGGCAGCTTGTCCCTTAGTAATAACAACAATAAAAACAGCTCTGATTTGTTGAGTCTGACTGTAGACCAGACATGATGTAATTGCTGTGTAGGTATTAGCTGAGTTCGGGGCTCAGCAAAACTTTCTCTATAAAGAGCCAGAGAGTAAATATTTTAGGCTCTGCGGCCGTATGGTCTCTGTTGAAATGACTCAGCCCCACCGCTGTAGCCCGAAAGCAGCTGCCGTAGAAAGCATGAAAATGGACATGTGGCCGCGTTCCACTAAAAGTTTATTTATGGACGCTGAAGTTTGAATTTCATGTAATTTTCACATGTCACGAAATATCCTCTTTTTGTTCTTATTTTTTTTCAAGCATCGAAAAATGTAAAAACCGTTCTTAGCTTGAGGACCACAGTGGGCCATAGTTTATCCGCTCCTGGCAAAGTTCATCCTCACGGCAACGCTGTGGAGTCGGGATGGCCCCAGAGGTGCGGTAGACGCGGCAGTAACTGCCAGGGTCAGGCCAGACCCCGTGGGTTCAGGGCCGTCCTCTGTGAGATGGTCCTGCAGGCACCAGCCACAAGCTTGGGGCCCAGGCCACCTGCATTTCCGATCAACTGGTTACAAACTCGGGGGTTCCCACCATCCCCTTGGGGTCGATAATTCTCTAGAATGACTCCTGGAACTCACTGAAAGCCCTATACTTAGGATTATCATTTTATTGTGGTAAAAGGATACAAATTAGAAGAAGCCCAAAGAAGAGAGGCACTGGGCGAGGTCTGGGAGGGTCTCACATGCCAGCTTCCTTGTCTTTTCAGCATGGAGTCAGGGCACTCCTGGCACATCAGTCATGGAAGCTCCCTGGGCTTCCCATGCCCCGAGTTTACATGGGGTCTCATGATGCAGGCGTGATTGATGGAATCCGTGTCTGCCTGGTTAAACTCAGTCTGCAGCCCCCTCCCCTCCCAGAGTTGGGCTGATATAAGGTGCCTCAAAGCCCCTGCCCCCTAATCACCTGTTTGGTTTTTTCTGGTGGGGCCAGTCCCCACCCTCAGGCTGTAGGTGTGGCTGGCCCCTGCCTGTTGGCTTATTAGCATATGAACTGTTGGGGGGGCGGGTCGGTCCTGAGCCCGAAATGAAGTGCAATAGACCCTCCTATCTATCACCTAAAACTCCTAAGATTCACAGGTTGCTTCCTCAGGAACTGGGGATAAAGACCAGCCAAGGTTTTCAATATACTGTCCATCTCCTAATCTCTGGAACCTGTGACTATATTAAGTTACCTGGCAAAAGGGAATTAGCAGGGGTAATTAAGGTTGCAGACCTTAACATCCTGAATTATCTGGCAGGCCCAATCTAATCACAGTAACCCTTAAAAGCAGAGAACTTTTTCTGCCTTGATCCTGCCTGGGAGGGGAGGGGGCTCCTGTTCCCTCTGTGAAGTTGTCAGAGATGACTGGAAACGAAGCCCCAAGAAGAGAGGAGAGGGGAGCAACTGGAAATGTTGGACGGGCAGACCCAGGAGCCTCAAACTGTCAGCCACATCAATAGCTCTCTCTCTTTTTTAAAAAAAATTATTTATTTTTAATATTTTTTTATTTTTAAAGAAGCTTTAGATTACATAAATGTTACATCAGAAATATAGGGGGATTCCCATATACCTCACCCCCTCCCCTTCCCACACTTTCCCCATTAACAACATCTTTCATTAGTGTGGTACATTTGTTACAATTGAGGAATGCATATTGAAGCATTGCTGCTAACCATGGACTATAGTTTACATTATAGTTTACACTTTGCCCCGCACGATTTTATAGGTTTTGACAAAACGTATTATGGCCTGTATCTGTCATTGCAATGTCATGCAGGACAATTCCAATGTCCCAAAAATGCCCCCATGTTGCACCTATTCTTCCCTCTCCCTCCCCTCAGAACCTCTGGTGGCCATTGCCTTTATATCAGTGATAGAAGGTCTTCCATTGCTAGAATAATCATAAGTCTACTTTAGTCCATAGTTTCTTTCCACCTTTATGTTTGTTCATTCCTCGATCCTGAGGATTTGGGGGATGGTGATGCCCATCCTGTCTCCGATTGAAAGGGGACTTAGATCTCACGGGGCAGATGGATGGAACTGTCTTGCTTGCAGTTGTGAATACTCTCTGCTTCCTGGGATGGGCATCATCCTTTTGTTAGTTGTCTTGGGTGAGTCCAATGAACTGGAGAGTAGGTGTTGCAACTCTGCTGAGATTCAGGGCTCAACTGGCATATAAAGAGACTGAAGATTTAAGTCTCTAGGATGTATTTTAACAAGTATAGTGCTAATTATAGGTTCAAATAAAAGGGAAATTATAAATGAGTCTAACTCTGTTACATTGGGGAGCACATATTCCAAAGTAAGGCCCATTGACAGGATGCTGGATTCCTGAGATTGTCTGCCCTGCCTATAGTGTCTAGATGTCTCTGGAGCCCTCAGGAGCCCTTCTGTTTGAGACACTGTTTACTGGGGCAGTCAGTGAGATCCTGCTGAGAGGTACATAAGTGTAACCTCTGGAAATAACCTCCTGACTCACTTTGAAATCTCTTAGCCATAAAAACTCATTTGTATTTAATATTTTCCCTTTTTGGTCAAGGTCTTTTTCCACATGCATTGCTAGCTGGTGCTTGGTAATAATCCCTTGGTGCCAGGGAGGCTTATCCCCAGGAGTCATATCCCAAGCCAGGGGAAATGTAGTACATTTGTATGCTGAGTTTGGCTTAGAGAGAGGCCACATTTGAGCAAAAAGGAGACTTTCAGGAGGCAACTCTTAGGCAATATATAATACTAGGTTAAGTTTCAGCTTCACTTGAAAAGGTTAATAAGTACAAATATCAATCTCAAGGACCTTGTTTAATGGTCTGTCCTCCTTTGTTAGGCCCTGCCCATGTATTCAGGGGATTCTTGCCATTCTATTAGAGAATGTAGCAGAATTTCCCAGGATGGGAATTCAATATTCTTTTGGTTATTGTCTGGGTCTCCACCCACTGAGACAATGCCCAATGACCACTTGAACATATTTATATGCCATAGAGGCATGCCCCAAGTGCACCCCTCCCCATACATCTCTCCACCACTGACACCACACATAGTGATCCTCCCCTGCTACAGTTGTAACCCTTCTGTTTTCTAACCCCCCCAAACAAAGCCAAAACGTAAAAAAATAAAAATTAGAAAAGAATAATAATTAAAAATAAAATACAAAAAAATAAAAAAATTAAAATTAAAAATAATAAAAATTTTTCATTGTCTTTTATCTTTTATGTACAGTGACAATTTCTCCCCTATGTTTCCCCAGTGTCTTATTTTTTTTGCTTTATCTTTCAAAAAGCTTAGGTTACAGGGATGATGGAGAAAATATAGGGGATTCCCATATACCCAAAGCCCTCCCACTCTCCCTTGTTAATAACATTTTACCTGTGTATGGTACATTTATTACAATTGATGTACAAATGTTGAAGCATTGCTACTAAGCAAGGTCATTGGTTTACATTATGGCTTACATTTTGCCTGTACACTTTTATAGGTTTAGACAAAATTTAAAATGGCCTGTATCCATCATTGCAAGATCATGCAGAACAATTCCAATGCCCTAAGAATAGCCTATGTTCCATCTATTCTATTCTTCCCTCCCCTTCCCCTCAGAATCTATGCTAACCACTATTTTCAATTTTCGAAGAATAAGGTTCATAGTTACAGGCAGTAATATTGAGGCCTTGAAATATTGGTCTTCAACAGTTCTCTTGAGGTTGATGAGATAGAGCCTGGGGACAGTCAGAACCTGGGGGATCATCTGATAGAGGTATTCTCATGAAATGTTCTTAGAAACAAGTCTGTCTTTGAAATAGAATTTCAGGAAGTCAGGGAACAAGTATTTTACTTAAATTGGAAGATTATAGTGTAGCTGATCTGACAGTCAGTACAAATGTACCACATTTTATCTGCATAAAAATGTTGCTACTTATATGGATGATTTTTTCACATAGAGCTTTCCTCTCCCAGTATTTCATTATGACAAATTTCACATGCTTATGTACTCACCACCTAGTTTCTACAATGACTGTTTTCTGTATTTGGTTTATTCCATATCTATCCACCTGCTTCTCCTTCTATCCATTCATCAATCCTTTTTTTTAAATTGGTGCATTTCAAAGTAAGTTGTAGACATTAGTATGCTTCAGCAATTAAAAAAATTTCTATGCATATCCTTAATTAGAGTTATTTGCTTATGGCTCGTTTTATGTGTGGTAGAATTTTCATACAGTGAAATGGACAACTTGTAAGTGTACCATTGGGTGACTCTTGACAAATCTATCCACCTTTGTAATGCAAAGATCCACAATATCTCCTTCGTTCTGGAAAGTTCCCTCATGTAGCTTCCCAGTCACTTCTCACTCCGACCTCCCTAGCAGCAACTGCTGTTCTGATTTTTTCACCATGGATTTCTCCCCTTGAGTCTAGCTTTACTTTACAACTTCATATAAGCGGAACTGTGCAGTGTGTACTCGCCGTGATGCCTTCTTTCACTCGACACCATGTTTTCAGGGCTCTTCCCTGTTGTCGGGTGTCAGCACTTTGTTTGTGGTGCTGAGTGATGCGCTATGTGTGACTTGATCCCACAGTTTCTTTTTGTCACGGGTTGATGGACATTTGTGTTGTTTCTGGTTTGGGGTTATTAAGTACAAAGCTGCCATGAACATTTTTGTTCTAGTCTCTTCCTGGTCATATAGATATTTGAGCTATATTTTTTTAGTACTCATGATTACCATAATTATTATTACTTACTTTCAAACAGAAAGTAGAGCTGAAAAAAGAGCAGAAAAGTGCAAAAGCTTGTAATATTCCTTTGCTGACTGCCTCTGCCGTGGGTAGACTGTTGGTCTCTATCGGGGTTTGGCCTTCCTTAAATTGAGGAGAAGGTTTGATAGGCATGGCAATGTCTTTAATTATTGAGTGAGCTCCTTTTTTTTTTAAGATTTATTTTTTTATTTATTACATATCCCCCCCCCCTTTCTGCTTGTTCTTGCTGTGTTCATTTTTGCGTTCTTCTGTGTCTGCTTGTTTCCCCCCGCTGTGGTGACCCACTGAGTCAGCTCACTGTGCGGCGGCTTGCCCTGCCCGTGGCGGCTTGCCTTCTCCAGGCGGTCTGCCCGCTCAAGGACACCCCGGGAACCGAACCCGGGGCCTCCCATATGGTAAACCGGAGCCCTACCAATTGAGCTGCAGCCGGTTCCCCTGAGCTCCTTTTTTTACAGAGAGACCAGGCCTCAGCTTGGAGCATGAGCAGGCTGCAGCCTCTAGTTAGAATCTATGAGCAGGGTTTTGTTTTGAGGCCTCTTTATTTTTAGATTAGCTTTATTTAGGCTGATGATACTGGCTTTCTGTTTAGAAAGTTTTCTTTTAAATAAAATTATTTCCAGTCAAAAAACTGATTTTTTTTTTTCTAGAAAAAGAGTAAGTAAATGGCTCAGGTGGTCAGAGGCTAGTCCAGACTCCACAAAGAGGCCACTCAAATGAGTGAAGTTTTGGAGATCCCGAACAAGAAGACCTGTAAATATGTTATTTCTGGATACTAACTATAGGCTTCTAGCTCTATAGTGTGTATGAGTTAATGTTCATGTCATAAGACATTAATCAGGGTCGTCTGTCTAATTGATATTAATTTTTAATGATAATTTTACAATAGAAGAGCCTTTGACTGATAACCCTAAATGGAAGAAAGGATGAAAAAAACAACAACAAACAAACAAAGCAAGAACACGTGTGTGGCTGATTCACAGACCATAAGACATTTTTATTTTGACTTGGAGACGTTGTTGCAGGAATCATCGTTAGAGCTCACACTATCCTGAAATTTTATTTATTTATTTATTTATTTATTTATTTATTTATTCATTTATTTATTTTATCCTAAGATTTTAGGTTTTTGATGAGAAAATGAATTTTACTGCTTATCTCATTAGACACTCTTCTGTAGTTTACACATTTCTGTTTACAGGATAAGATGCTATACCTTTGATAGAGAAAAGAATCCTTCTCAACTCTCTTACCCACTTTCTAGTTTGTGTTAATCTAATCAGGCAGAAAGGGTTATCAAGTCCTGTGCTGACTTAATAATCTTCTCCTTCTCCTCCTCTTCCTCCTTCTCCTTCTCTTCCTCCTTCTCCTCCTCCTCCTCCTTCTCCGTCTCCATCCTTTTTCTCTCTCATGCTGCCTGTAGCCTGGGAGGGAGTTTAAACTAAAACACTTAGAATTCATTTTCTTACCTGGGGAAGAGATGCCTTTTTTTTTTTTTCCAAATAAGAAACTTTATCACAATCTGCCATTTCTCCTGGGATTCTCTGGAGGCCTCACTCCTAAAGAAGGCCCCATTTTGGACAGCTCTAATGTTGTAACATCTTCTTTAGAGGGAGGTGAAAAGTCCATCTCTGATTCCCTCCAGGTAAGCTCGGTGCCAGCTGGTGATGTAGCCAGGGCGAGAAGCAGAGGAACCTTGAGTTCCCCTTGAGGAAGGTATTTTTGAAAGTGTCAGAAAGACCCAGAACATCAAGTAGACTGCGCTCCAGTGCAACTGGAGGGTACATTCCAAAGCCAAGCAGAAATGCTTGTAGTTATATCCTTTATTAGATTCTCTACGATGTGTCTTCTCTGTTGCTCAGAGACCAAGCCTTCCCGGTGTCTGGGGGTGAAATGATTTCCTATAAATTAGTGGGGACAAGAAATTGGAGGTTGAGTAAATGGAGTATTTTAGGACACCAAAATGAGTTTTGGATGAAGAGCATAATTTGAGACATTTCAGTTTGCAGCTTTCTTTTTTGTTCTTTATAGTAAGCCTTTGTCCCCTGCTTTCACTACAGCTGTATAAAGTCAACAGGCAGACAGTAGTTAGTTTTCATCCAGACCATCTTTCAGGGTTCTGAGAGAATTAGCTCCCCTTTTCTTATCTGGTGGAGCAGACAGGTGAAAGTCTGTTTTCCACCTGTGCACCTTTGAGCTGTGCTCCTCGGAACTGCTTCACACCACAGAAATCTGTCCATTATTTGGCCCCCTCTTCAGCTTCCTTCTGAAAGTTATTACTTGGTGGTTTTGGATGTAGCAGCAGACATTTTCAAAACATGTTTCCAGCCCTCTAACTGTGCACTTTTTAAAGTCATAGTTTATTTGTTTTTTAGTGGCTATTTAAATATTCTCGTTTGTACTCTATTAATCGCCCTCAAATTTGTAAGCCATTGTTTACAGCCCTGGAATTAGTTTCTTTGTGTCCTTTGTCTTCCAATCTTTAACACACAGTTTTACAGCTGATAGATTTGGATACTTATAATGGTGGTTCTTCTTCCAAATATAATGTATTAAGGATAAGCATAAAACCTTAAAATCTTTATTTGTGAATGAAGTTGTTGAAAGATAGGATAGTTATATTTAGAAGTTTTTTTTAAACACCCTGCTGTGCTTGATGTTTTTTGTGACACACAGAAAGTATTAATTCACAGGGTAGAAAACCTTATTCTAAGGGAAAAAAATCAAGTAATCCATTCAGATTCTGTATTGTATCGCCACTCACTTATGTAATTGGTGTGATGGTTTGAGATTATTTTTGTGAATCCCAAAAAAGAGAAAGATTATGTTTGTAAACTAATCTATTCCTCTGGGTGTGATACCCTTTGACTGTATTAAATTCAGTGAGGGGCCTGTGATGAGGTTTACTTGATAAAATCAATTTAGGGCTTCTGATTGGGCCACGTCAGGAGGGTTGAGTCCCCGCACCCTTGATGGGCTGATATAAATGGACACTCACTCAAGTTGACATGGGAAGAGAGAGAGCTCTGTCATGTTTGATCTTGGGGCCTGAGGGAGAGATGAGCCATTTGCCTGATGGTTTGCAGCTTACCTTGGGAAGAGAGCCAAGACTGATTTAGGAGGCCCTGAGAGACAAGCCCTGTGCCAGCCTGTCACTGAGATGGGGAAGAAGCTGGGCCCATGGAGCCTCAAGAGGAAGAGGCTGAAGAAGACTGAAACGCAGAGGAGATCCCCCGCCATCTTGCTTCCACACACGGCAGCAGACTTTGGTGAGAAAGCAACCTTGAATTGGACTTTTAGGGCCTTGTGACTGTAAGCTTTTACCCCAAATAAATACCCTTTATAAAAGCCAACAGATTTCATCAGCACCCTTTGGCAGACTAATACAATTGGATAATTCTCTGTGAAAAATTGTCTATGTTTCCTTTCTTGATTTTTTTTAAATAAAAGGAGTTTTCCTTCAAACCTGATTTTAAAAATTCCTCTCACTTCTTTTTGTACTCAATTTTATACCTCACACGTTGGTTTATGTGTCAGGTAAAATGTGTGTGGCATGAACACTTTGACTCAGAGTTTTCTCTTTACAGATAGTTTATGATATTAGACGTCGAATCTCCTTGGCTTTCCCCCTTTGTGAATCTTGGTCAGTGGGTGTATTAGTTTTCCCCTGGGGGATTCCTCTCTCTCTCATTTGCAGGCTGGCATAGGGCTTGTTTCTTTCCGGTCTCCTGTATCAGTATCGGCTGTCTTCCCAAGGTCATCTGTAAGCTAGCAGGCAAATGGTCCATCTCTTCCTGGAGCTTTAGCTGTTTGAGCCTTTTTCTGTCACATGGCATGAAAAAAAAAAAAACGACAAAGTTCTCTCCCTTTTGTGTCTTCTTGTGACTTTT
>PVKH010008734.1:0-19267 GCA_004027955.1 Chaetophractus vellerosus | reverse complement strand
CCGGGATTCGATTCTGGGAACCTCTGATGCAGGAGAGAGGCATTCTGCCACCTGTGCCACCTCAGTTCCTGGTTTGTTTGGTTTTTTTCGGCATGTCTCATCTTGACTCTCCCCTGCGTCACTCTCCTGCTACAGCACTCTCCTGCTATGTCATCATCTTGCTGTGTGCTGCACACCCACGCATGGGGCCTGACTGACGGCACACCTGTGTGTCCCCTCTCATGGGGCCTGATGGCACACCCACGCATGGGGCCTGGGGGCTAACCCGCTTGCAGGGCCTGACCGTGCGCCCACTCGCAGGGCCTGGCAGCCCACACACATTCTATATTTTTCTTTTTTTTACCGGGAGGTCCTGGGGATTGAACCCAGGTCCCTTCACATGGGAGACGGACACCCAACCATTTGAGCCACATCCATGCCCTAGTTTCCCCTTTAAGTCCAAGTAGGTCTCTTCCCAAATTCAGAAGAAAAGTGATAAGCTCTTTACCTGCCTGGGGCTCTTCCCTGCAGTTATGATCAGACCGTGAGGGTTGCCATTTGCATATTGCTCGGGGTAGCCTGCACAGTGTCTAGAGCTCTCCACCTTCACTCATTTAACCCAACCCTCCCTCCAAGTGGATGCCCTTATTTATCCCTAGTTTACACATGAGGGCATAAAGTAACTTGCCCATATCACTCAGTGACAAGGGGTGGTCTGTTGACATCCTGACCTCCATGCAGTCCTATCTCCCAGAGCAGGTTCAAGGGAGCAAAAAGTTCCTACTCTTTTTATGTATAAAGCACAGAGATACCTACAGTACATAAACACATATACAGTGTACCTGTGGTATTAAAATTTCATGAGTGGAGGACAAGATGGAAAGCAATTGGGAAAACAATGTCTAAAAAGGCTCTTTAGGAGGATGATAATGAAAAATGGATGAAAAATCAGAATTTAGATGCGAAGATTTGAGAAGCTAAACCGCAAGCAAATCCACCCCCACCCTGCACCATCTAAAGATAACCAAGTCCAGGACTTCCAAACCATCATCCTTTCAGCCCACTTCAAGATCAGGGAAAACCACACCTCTGGCTGTGACCTTGGAATAAATGAGTGCAACATCTAAGAAATTGCTTTGAACTTGTAAGAATTAAGTCCCCGGGTAAACCCAGAGGGTTGTTGTTATTTTTAGCACAGGTGGTACAGTCTGAGATTGTCTTGGGAATCAAACCCTTAAGGTCTTCTTTGACCAGCGAAAAGACAAAAACAAGTAAAGACCTCATGGGATGGAGTCAGTGTTCTCCTGACCCAGCTCTCCCAGGAATATGAAAGCCAGCTGATGGGATGGACAAGTTTAGGCCCTTGCTAGCCTTTGGATGTCCAGGAAAAGGCAGGCAGGGCTAAATCCTCCCGGAAACACTTCCCAAAGGGCTGGGAAGCTTTTCCATCCCTGTCATCTAAGCAGCTAATCTCTGGCCATGGAGCTTCTGATTTGGAGACATGGTACTCTGAAGGTTGGCAGGCTGCAGCAGCCAGAGGACACGGAGTGGGGAGGATCCTATCAGAGCCTGTGATGATGGTCCCAGAGCACCCACCCCCTCTCCGTGCACCACCCCCAGCCGCTATGACTCAGCAAATATTAAAAAAAACAGGCTGGAATTACTTATGTGCAACATCTTAGGGTTTACTAAGCAATTTCACATGAATCATAGCCATGAGACGCCATTACCATTAACATTATTGTAATTAGGAAAGCAGGGAAATGCGATGGCTGGAACTCAACTCAAAACATCCAGCATTCGGCCCAGGAACCCCATATAGTGGAGATTTTCCAACTGTTTTTGGTTGTGACCAAACCGAGGAGATACATTTTACATTGTAAGCAGGCACACACACACACACATACAAAGACACACACATAAAGTGTCATGAAATAATACTTGCCCTTATTATGGATAAAACAGTTTGATACTCCCTACCCTGACCTAGTGTAGTCTATTTTTAAGACTGCTCATGATCCTTTAAAATGATTTCATGAGTCACAAGCCAAAATCTAAAAACTGCGGTCAAAGACCCCATGTTGCTCTTTAAGACAGGGATGCTGAGGAGTAAGAACCTCAGACTCCCGCGGTTCAAGCTCCAGCTTACCAGGGAGTGCTGTGGAGAGTTCAGCCAAGTTGCTTGACTTCTCTAATCCCCGTTTTCCTGATTAGTAAGCTGGGCACAGTGTTTGTAGTATCCAGGCCCCAAGGACTGATTTGAACATTAAATGAAATAATGCATATAAGGCACTTAGCACAGCTCCTGGTGTATAGAAAGTGGACAGTAAATGATAATTATCATTGTTATTACTGTTGATATTGTGGTTATTATTTTTAAGGAATATAGAAGATAGCATGTGTGCCAAATTGTAGTCATTTGGGAGTTCAAGGCCAGACAAAGCAGAGGTGGAAATGAAGCTTGGCCCAAAGAAAGAACAAGGAGGAAAGAGGAGGGCATCCTAGCAGGAGCAAGATGAGGAATCCCCAGTGAGAGTGAATGGAAGGCAGCTGTAATTGCCACCACAAGGCTCTTGGTGTGTGTGTGTGTGTGTGTGTGTGTGTGTGTGTGTGTGTGTGTGTGAGAGAGTATGGAGAGGGACAGATTGAAAGAGAGAGGAGATACTATTTGATCTCAGAAATCCTCAAGTACAAAATATTTCCCTTCCTTGCAGAAGTCCAGAGTTCATTTGTTTTCAGACTACAGCCACTTGCAAAACAAATTCCAGAAGAGACAGCCCAGGCCTCAGCAAACCTGGAGGCTCATGATGCACTAATCGAAAATTATACACTTGGTTTTCTGACCACCAACGCCTGTCCAAGGATGATCTTAAATATGGGTCTCAGCACACAGTTTACCCGACTCCTGACTCACAGGCTGTGTTTACTGAGCAGCTGAAATTGCTGGTGAACATGCAGAAATAGCCCAGTTTGGCCTGCAAATCACTGTTTTCAGGCCAGCAACTGCATGCCAGGCCTCTGCCTCTGCCCTCAGACAAGTCCAATGCTGTTTCAGGAGCAGGTGCTCCAGGAGGGCCATGGCTATCAGTGTACACGTGGGTGTGCACGTGTGAATCTGTGCACACATGTACCCATGTGAAGGGCAGCAAAAGCAGGTGACTCCCAGGAAGGAGAAGGCTATTTCCCCAGACCTTCTGCTGCTCCTACTTGAGGCCCAGGGGAGGAAGGGTAGAGATCATCATCATCCACACAATAAAATGACTAGCATTTATTGAGCACTTATTTCGTGCAAGGCATGATGCTAAGCGCTTTAATTGCAGAATCACATTTACTCTTGACAATAATGTGAGACAGCTGCAGCTATTATCCCCACTTTACAGAAAAGGAAACTGGGGCTCGAAGGTCTGAAAAAGGTCAAGCAGCTGGTCAGTGGCTGAGCCAGGATTTGGACATAACTTGAGGCATCTTCCTCAGGGAAGCAGCCAACAGATGGACTTTCCACCTGGGCTCAGGTGGTCTTCTAAACCTGGCTTGAAGCAGTTCCAGCTCTTTCATCAGGAGATGCAGGTGGGTAGGTGGCCCATGTCTTCAGATGGAGTGGGGTATTGGGACAAGTATGAAGGAATAGGGAGGAGAGCTGGAAGGCTTTGCTTGAATGCTGTCCTGCCAAGAAGTATAGACTGTAAAATAAGCTGGAATGGCCCTTTGGCTTTGCAGATAGGGAAACTGAGACCCGGAAAGGGGAAATGACTTGCTCAAGACCACCCAGCAACCTGGTGGGAGAGCCAAGATGAGAATCTATGTGGACATAGTCCCAGTCCAGAATTCTTGCTCTACAATCCCAACACCGCCAATAAAAGTAATAGTCATATAATAAACATTTATTAAGTATTTATCCATTAGAAACTGTGCTAAGCATGGAATACGTATTAACTCAGTTATTTCTGATGACAACCTGTTAAGGTATGTAGTATTGCTATCTCCATCTCGGAGTTGAGGAACCATTGGCCCAGAGAAATTAAGCAACTTGCCCAAGATCACACAGCCAAAGATGTGCTCTTTGTTCTTCAAGGCCAGAAAAAGCAGGCCATTGTCCTACCCTGTTAGCATCCCAAATTTATTTGCATACAGCTTTCTGCTCTCCCCTCTATGACCTCCCCTTCCCAGAGAAGCCAGATGAATGTTTCCTGGAGTTGAGGCTGAAGGGTTTGGAGAGGGTGTGGTACAAGATCCAAAGGCTGGAAGCAAGGGCTTTGCTTCTCTGAACAGAGAGCTTTCTAACCAGCTACTGCTGTTCCCACTCCTCATCACCGCTGAGTAATGCCTGGCCACCCGATAGCCCCACGGCAGCTGTGTGAGATGTGCCAGCTGGATCTGATAGGCTCAGCTAAGTAGGCAGCTGGGCACAGCTCTAGGGCTCATCTGTGAAGGGTGACTAACAGCTTCACGCCCTTCCAAAAAATCCAATTTTGAATGAGGTATCACCTCAGACGGAAAAGCCTTTTGTTTAATTTGGGTTATCTCATCTGGGTGACAGTTGTTGTTGTTGTTTTTTAACTCCACCTTACCCTTTTGATAGCTGTAGATAATCTTTCTTTCCATAGACAGGCCCGGAAATGTAACTGTATTTATGGGCCAGGCTTCGCAAACAATCATCACTCAGAGAGAAAATGGAGCAGTAACTCGCCAGGGCAGTCTTCACATTCCGGTCTCTTCGCAAGGAGGGTGGGTGAAGGTGACTCCCTCCTGAGTGGAATACAAGATGTGATTTCAGCCCAGGCACAAGGAGGGAGAAAACAGACTGAGAAGGAGCAGTCGGGAGGGCTAGATGAATGTGAGTGAGGTGACTGACGGTTGCTAGCTGCCTCCGTGTTTGACCTGCCCAGTGCAGGAGACAGAGCACAAGGTCCTTTGGGGCTCAGACACCTCAGTTTAAATTCTGCCTGATTCACTCTGAGCAGGTTCCTTAACCTCTGCATGCCTCGGACTCCCCGACTGCAAAATGGGGATAATAATAACACACACTGTGGTAAACGCCATGTTCTTAATCTTAAGCCACTTTCCTATGGGTGTGAGCCCATTGTAAGGAGGATCTCTTGAAGATGTGATTTTAGTTAAAGTGTGGCCAACTAAATCAGTGTGGGCCTTGATCCCTGTTGCTTTGTAAGTAGAAGAGAGTCAGACACAGTTGGATAAAGCCACAGAGAGGAACTAGAAGCTGGAAGTCAGAAGAAACTGGAACCACAGACAAGGAGAGAGAGGTGGCCATGTGATGAAGACAGAGATGCAAGCCAAGGAACCCCAAGGATTGCAGCAAGCCAGCACCAGAATGCTACAGACTTTGGGGAGAAAGCAAGACCAGTCAATACCTTGATTTTGACTTCAAACTTCCAAAACCATGAGTCAATACATTCTTGCTATTAAACCAACACATTGTGTGGTGTCTGTCACCACAGCCTGGCAAATTAAGACACACACCACAAGATTATTACAAAGATATAAAGAATGTCTGTAAATTGCTGAGCCCAGTGCCTGGCACACAGGGAGTATTTTAAAATGTTGAATGCTATTTGCAAGAACGTGGATGAACCTCAAAACATTATATTGAGCAAAAGAAGCCAGACACAGAAGACTACATACTGCATGACTTCATTGATATCAAGTTTTAGAATAGGCAAAACTAGTTTGTGGTGAAAGAAATCACTGAAAGAAACTACTATTTGGTAAAATAAGCAAAACAAAACAAAATTCACAGTGCTTGCCTCTGAGGTGAGGGGGGTAGGGAAAGATTGACTAGGAAGGGCATGATGGAATTGTTTTATGTCTTGATAGGGATGTACATGCATTTGTCAAAACTCACCCAACTGTGCAATCAGTGAGTTTTACTGTATATATCTTATACCCCCTTTTAAAATACCACTAAAAAGCATGCAAAAAAAATGTCAGCTACTATTATTCTATTGTGCTTAATATTTTCTGTCTTAAGCAAGGTCTTCATGAGAAGTGCTTCATCAATGGAGCTCCAACTAGATTAAATAAGAAAGGGAATTTATTGACTTGCTTAGCTGAAAAGTCTAGGAATAGTTTGGCCTCAGGAACAGTTGGATTCAGAGGCTCCATCTCTCTCCATTTCTTAGCCTGCTTTCCACCATTTCCTTCATTCTCAAGGAGGCTGTTGCCCAATTTGGACCAGAAAGTTGCCAGCAGCTCCAGACTTACCAATACCAGCTCAGCAGCCCAGGGAAGGAAGAGTGGGCCTCCGCTGATAGCGCCTTTGAAAACCCTGGGGTTGACTCTGTTGAGTCTGTTCAATGAAGCATGAGGAAGGGGTCCCCAAAGACACTTCAGTCAAGAATGATGTCCCTTTCAGGCAGTGTTTTGTTGTTGTTGATATTGATCTTGTTATTAAACTCTCCACTGAGGACAATTCAATGAACTGATTTATCTGAATTGAGAAGAAACCCTGACAAACTGAGTAACTTTCAAACCATTGGGGGTCCCTTTATATGAGGCACTATCTTAATTGTCCTGAGCCCCAAGCTGAGAAGACCCAAAGGACATTCCATTTCTTATTGGTTTTTCTGCAACCTTGTTTTCATTTCCTAAAGTCTCTTCTACAGTATGCGATCTATTCAGATGAACTGTTTGGAGATCCTCATTTGGGGGTCAACAGAACTTATTACAGATTTGACACCAAATAATAGATTTTACTCTTTTCTTCCTAAGAAAGGCACCTATTAACTATCCAAAGAATATTTTCAATCTTAAAATGTCACTCTAGGAAATTCTATCCTGTTCCAATAGTTCTCCTACCAGCCCCTGAGCATAACTGCTTTTATTCCTGCTGACTGGTGTGTGAATTTGGGCTGTCCTTCACCTCTTTTGTAAAATAGGGGTGTTATTACCTGTCCAGCCTGCATTATGGGATCATAAGATCCAGAGAAGCTAATGCAAGTGAAAGTATTTTGAAAATCACAAAGTGCTTATAGTAAGAATTACAGGAAAGAACCCTAAACATCCAGGGAGACAGACATTTGTCTGGCCCTTTAAGACCCTGCAGGTTGCCAGGGTGGGTTTCATTGGCTGCAGCATTGAAGGAAGAACGTGCTCTCCTTAGAAGTCCCAATCCAAACCTGGGCAGGGCAATGCCAATTTAACCCCATCGGGAAGAGGCCATGGCCTTGCAAACCCAGAAGCCCCTCTGGGCCCTTTCTCCAGCCCATGGGGTCCTTTAACATCTCTAGCCACATGACAAACACACACCATGTGCGTCATAGTGAAACATTGCAAAACACCCAAGCGGTTAATGGGAGGATGCATTAAATATATCTCTATTGTGGAATGCTCAGCAGTCTCTAAAAAGAATGAAGTAGACGGTCTATTGCTCTGATATGAAATAGCAGCCATGATCTGTTTATTTTGTTTCATGGGAAAAAAGTGAGTTGTAGAACAAATCATTCATTCAACATTCAACAAATATGATTGACCATCTACTGTATGTCAGGTCCTCTCCTGGGAATACAACAATGTGCAAGACAGACACAGTTCTTGTTCTCATGGGGCCTATTATTGCTGTAAAAAATTGGTGTCATATCCTCAAAACAAAGCCTGCACACAGTGCGCACCCCCAGAGAATGGGATGGAGGGAGGGCATGGACACATGCGGAGAGGAGAAGAATGGCGTTTTCACTTCTTTCATTATATATTTCTGTGCTATTTGAATATTTTTACAGTGAGTATTTATCATTTTGTAATTTTTCTAAAACCAGCAGAGGAAACAAAATAAATGAACTGTGAGCACATGCGAGCACACACATCATCCATAAAAAACCAGGCTTGGAGAAGATAAATAGGAAGTGGAGAAAAGCCATGTGAGAGACAGCTATCCCCCTAAATCCCTGGGGAAGGCATCTGAAAGGAAACTGCTTCTGGAGGGGAGCACACTTCTAAACTGAAGAATTGAACACTCCTGTGCTGGGACCCAGCCCAAGCCTGAGAACTTAGCACTCAAGATACTGGGTCCAGAGGAACAGAGAGACCAGCTGGCATGTAGTACCTCCACTTTGTGATGGGGGCAGTCTCCATCCCTGCCCATACCTGATTCTGGTAGAGAAGCCTTCACAAGGACTTCATCATCTTCCTCCAACCCCTCCTCCTTCCAGGCAAAGGAAAATCCATGCCCTTTGTATGAGGCAGAGGCCAAATGCCACCTGGACCACTCGTGAGCTAGCTAACCCCACCTCTCTGTGCCTCAGCTTTCTAGTAAATAAAATGGGCATGATGAAAATGATAGCTGTGGTGAAGATTTAGTAAGTAAATATACAAGGTAAAGTGCTTAGAATAGTACCCAGTATATAGTAAGAATTCAGTAAGTGTTAGTTATTTTTGTAGTTGTTGCTACTGCTGATTAATCCCAAAGTTAACAATTTAAAACACTAAAATATACAGTGCCGGAAAAAAGTTTACAAAACAAAGAAAGAAAGAAGAAATAATGGCCCAAACAATTTGGCGGTTCCTAGGGAATTTAAGTATAGAATTACTATATGATCTGGCAATCCCACTTCTAGGTATATACCCAAAAGAATTTGAAAGCAAGGACTTAAATAGATATTAGCATACTGACGTTCATAGTTGCATTTTTCACAATTGTCAAAAGATGGAAGCTACCCAGGTGTTCATCAACAGATGAATAGATAAATAAAATATTGTTTTAGTTTGCTAAAGGTTCCATGGCAATATAACAGAAATGAGCTGGCTTTTACACTGGGGATTTACAAACTTACAGTTCTGAAACCATGAAAATGTCCAAATCAAGGCATCAGGCTCCACTGGGTCTCGTCACTTTCAGCTTCCCAGTTTCTGCAGCTTCCTGGGGCATCTCTCTCTGAAACTCTGCACTCCACCAAGTCCAGACTCTGGTCTTGGAGACCCTTTTTTTCAGCCCCTGGGGGTTTCTCTGTCTGTCTCTGTTGCCCCCTCTTTCCATATTCATCCATATATAAAGGACTACAGAAAGAGGATAAAGACCCACCCTGGGTCACACCTTACTGAAGGAACCTAATCAAATGGTCCCACTTACAATAGGTTCACACCTATAGGATTGGATTAATTTAAGGACATAATTTTCTAGGGTCCACAAAAGACTCAAACTACCACAAATATGGTATAAACATGCAATGAAATATTATCCAGCCTTAAAAAAGGAATGAAGTTCTGATGCATGAGATAACATGGATGAACCTTGAAAACATTTAGTAGAGTGAAAAAAGCCAAACACAAAAAGATAAATATTATATAATCTCATTGGTTTGAAATAATTAGAATAAGCAAATTCATAGAGTCAGAAACTAGAATACAGGTTACCAGGGGCCAGTATAGGGGGAGGGAATCTGGAGTTAATGCTTAACTGGTACAGAATTTCTGTTTGGTGTGATGGAAAAATTTTGCTAATGAATGGTGGTGATGATAGCAAAACATTGTGAATGTAATTAACACCACTGAAGTATATATCTTAATGTCTTTAAAAAGGGAAGTTTTAGGTTATATATATATTATTAGAATAAAATTTAAAAAAATACTTAGGACTATGCAACACAAATAGTGATCTCTAATGTAAACTATGGACTATGGTTAATAGTATAATTATAATAATATTGTTTCATCTATTGTAACAAAGTCACCATACCAATACAAAGTGTTAACAACAGGGAAAACTGTGTGTTGGGGGTGGGAGTATATGGAAACACTGTATTTTCTGCATGATTTTTCTGTAAACCTATAATTTCTCTAATAGAAACTACATTTAAAAAGGCTAGGTAAGAGAATATGTGGCATGGCCTTTCTAATAAGAGTAACTCATGCTGGGTTCTCTAGAACACAGAAGCAGCAGCTCGGGATTCCAATGACCTGTTCTGCTCAGCTAGAGAGGTTGCTAAGAGCTGATTTTCTTGACAGGATAGTGCTAGGATCTGCTGGCTCTGCATATTTCTGCCTGAGTGATGGGGGAAAATGTAACATTTTCCACTTCAGGGAGAGATATTTGCCTCTCCCCAGAAAGAGCTTGTGCCAGACTCTGTCACAAGCCCTTTAGGATTGCTGTTTCACTCAAACCCTCCAATGCTTCTGTGAGGCAGTTAGTATTACCAACCTTGTATTATGAATGAGGAAAATGAAACTCAGAGCAATGAAATAATTTAGCAAAATCTCAGAGAGAGTGTGGCAGATGCAGCAACAGAAAATAGTTATCTTGATGCTTTATCCAGTGTACTGTCAACTGCACTGCACTTCCTGGATCCCTAAAATGAGAGAGGAAAAGGAGAGGTGGGAGAGACAGAGAGATAGAGGGAGATGGAGGAAGTTTTGGGGTCTGTAATTCATTGCTTTGGTCATAGCTCTATGGCAATAGAATTTTTCATAGCAGCACAAAAAAGGTAGTTTCAGAACACAGCTAAGTGACAGGAGTCAAGATTTTTGTCCAGTCCAAGAATTCTAGAATCAACACTCACAGCCTAGAGAAAGAAATATCAGGACTGCCTCTCTGTCTAGCCACTGCCTTTCTGAGTCTCCAAGGACAATATTTCTCAGCTTCTTGTACCCCTCCTTCTCCCTTTGCCAGATGGAGAGCCAAGATGCTGTGAATCTTTAGCTACCTTGTCCACACATCACCCACTAGCTATTTGACCTTGGGCAAGGAGAGCACCTGTATCAGTTAGTTATTGCTGCATAACAAACTGCCCCCAAAACATATGCTTGCCCATATTCTTCCAGGCCACTGGAATGTTTCTGCTTCACAGGTCTCAGTCCAGAGTCCAGGCTGAAGGGGCAGTGGCCACGAGGGGCAGTGGCCAACCAGGATATATTCTTACCTTGATGGCAGGAGTGAAACTGGGTAATACTAATCACCCAGCCATACTTCAAGCTCCTGCTTGAAGTCCTACTTACCAAATCCCATTGGTCAAAGCAAGTCACATGGTCAAGCCCAAAATCAAGGGGTAGGAAAGTTCACTCTGCTCATGGGGATGGGTGGGAGAAATATTTTTAAGAATAATCTAATCTATCATGTTTCTTCACCTCTCTGGATCTCAATGACTATTGGTTTCAATGACTATTTTGTCAAAATATAGAAATACAGATCATGCTAAAAGGATTGATATATTCTTGATTCATGACATAATGACCAACAGATTTCCATTACCTTCGAGTTCATTATTTCCTAGACTGGAATATTCCATAGATCAAATCCTATCTCTGAAGCTGAATGCCTACATCTGATATGATGTACTTGGCTCATATGTAAAACCGATTTTCCATTCACAAGTTGGTAACATTCCCACTATATGACTGTAGGAACTTATATTTAGCAGTGGGACTGAGTATTGTTCCCTAGCTATAGTTTTTCCCTGCATGAATTATTAATTATGAAGTCTCTCTTTATAAATCTACTTACTTAACTGTGTCCTTCCCAGATTTTAGAGCTTTACTTACTCCTTTTCTAAGGGGTTTCATGAAGGTCTCTTGTGTTTAAGGGCAAAATGGGCTGGGCTTATGCCAACTGATCATAAATATCAGGCACAAGTTATGCCCAATGCACTGTGGCAGGCAGGTGGGAACAGAGTGGTGAGAGATAGTCCTTACCCTTGAGGAGCTTAGAGTCTGGTTGGAAAGTTAAGATTCTCACCCACATTGACACAGTTAATCTTTTCAGTACTACAGTGTATGGTGCAGATCAAACTGTCACTGAAAATGTCATGTTAAGTTGCTGACGTAGCTGAAGCTGTGGAGTGGCATGTTTATGAACATGTTTCTCAAATCTGACCTCTGTAGCTTGAATCTCAAAAGCAAATTCGAAATGTCAGGTTTCTGAGATGACAGCTTTTAAATCTCTGATAGGTAATGCTTTGGCTTCTCTGGCATTCCTTTCATCTAAATTTCTCATCTTGTAAAGGGTGTTTTTATCAATTTATGGGAGAAGACTAATTTTGTTTGATAAAAGAAAAATGGAAGCAGTAGATGATACACATTCATCTTGCTTTCAGCTTCTGTTTCATTATGAATTTCCATTGCATCTGACACTCTCATATTAACAAACCTTTGGTACATCATTTTGGAGTTAAGACAATAATTTGCCTGCAGATTTTTTTAAAAAAATCAGTAGTGCTGGAGATCCATCATATGGATATAATTTGCTACTGCTGTGATCATTTTCAGTAAAAGGATCCAATTATACTCCACATAGCTTGTTATTAGGTTCCCTCCCTCAGCCAGCTGGAAAAGGGAAAATAATGTCATGCTATTAGTAAATGGCTAAAGTTTGCTTTGTGCTATTCAAAGTCTAATACTGACAGTGAATTCTGGGGACATCAGGCCCCAAACCCTGTAATCACTTGTTTACTCAACAAATATGTTAAATTCCTACTCTATGCAAGGCGTTGTGCAAAGTATAAAAAAAAAATTACACAAAAAGGTATAAGACAAGAGGAACCTAGACTCAATGGCTGTCATTGCCAGGCTGCTGACAAGTGGCTGATGTGGACACAGGGGGACCCTGGCAAACAGGAGGTCACATGCCCTGCCCACTTAGCTCTACTCACCTGTCTCCTGGTGCCAAGGTAAGACTGGTGTTGCCAGATCATCTGAGTTTTTCAAAGTAGCCAGAAACCTGGGCATTTGGTGAAATGCCTTCCTATTGGCTATGAGCTGCAAGTTGGGACCCCTGGTATAAGACAGAATTCCTGTCCTCAGGAAGCTTTAAGTGTAGGAGAGGAGGCAAAGTGAATACAAGCCACTCTGACACAGAGAAGAATGAAAATAATAATTTGACAGATGAATTACCAAAGTACTAGAGAAGAAAGGAGGGAGACAGACCCCGACAGTGGTCCCAGGCATTCTTTTCTTTGAAGATCCCACCCAAAGACAGAGCAAGTACATTAAAATGCACCCAATTCCCATATTAAATATAATATTTCATGATCAAAAATCTTTTTAATGATTTTGTTTTTAAAGTATTATTTTTGTGATTTTGCAGCTTTCATATTTTGGAGCCAATTACCCTTTAATTCTTCTACCCCAGGGCTCAAACATTGTCACAAGTTCCTGAAAAAACCTGTAGGGTCCAATGGATAAAATAGTACTGGGGACAGGATTTGATGTTGAGGTACTTGAAAGATGAGGGTATTTCCATCAGCAAAAGGAGAGCTGAAGTGCTTTCCAGAAAGAGGAACCAGTGGAAACACATTCAAGAACAGTCTAGAAATGATAAAGTATTCAGCCCTTGCCAGAGACAGGTTAGAAACAGCATGTGGATTTCAGATTTTATTCTCCAGGCCATGAGGAGCCACTGATCATTTCTGACAGAAGCTTGACTTGTCCAAAATACTGTTTGGGGACTGCTCCAGGAAAGCTTTAAGGAGATGAATCTAAGATTTGGTTTTAAAGAACAAAGCTTGGAACAGAGCTTGGAAGACCACCCACTTGCTATCTGCAGTAACTTCTGCTCCCCTTTTCTTAATTCCTTCTGGGCATATTACTTTTCAAGGTTCCTGACTTCCATTCTCTGTCACCATGTTCTACTCTCATGTCCTGGTCTCTGGCAACTCCAGAACTGGTCTCACTCTGTCTGGCTCTTTCAGGCAATGTTCCATTCATTATTAGATTTGCCTCCCCCAAAGCACATTTCCCTATAACCCATACAATATCTTCTCTTTCTACCATACACAGGAATTATTTTATAAGATTTTAATGCTGACAGGGACATTAGAAGCCAACCACTCTTCACTTGAGTTTACAGTAGAGGAAACTGGGTTAGAGGGGGGAAAGTAACTTGCCTAAAATCACCAGAATCATAATCAAAGTTGGGACTAGAATCCATATCATCTGGTCTAAGTAGTTCTGCTTCTCTGCACCTGGCTACCTCCTAATGGGTACAAACTGAAGATTAAATTGACAATTATGTGATACTGTGAACATTCAGACACTAAGGCCACTAAGAACACACAAACATTCTCTGAATTAAGACTGGCATCCTTTGAAGCAATAGAAAAATACATCTGGGCATCAAGCCCTGGCGTTTGTGTTTAGACCAAGTTTTCTAGGGGCCAATTAGACTGATCCAATGAATGCATTTTCCATTGATTCTCTGAGTCAGTATGATTTACTTTCTTTTTTTTTCAACCTTTCCAAATAAGAGTGAATAAAATTAATTTGGAAGCTGATGAGCCATGCTTTTCTCTGATCCTCCCACAGGAAATGTCTGACCTGGGAATAACCATTTTCTTAAGGTTGCTTCCCATCTATGGACCAGTAGCAATGTCAAACATAGCCATGAGTCTCCTCGGTCTTCTAATCTGCTTTCCCCCACCATTTTAATGAAAAGGATTTCCCAGGTATCATGAACTTTGCATGAAATCCTCACTTGTCTCTAAAAGAGATTTAGTACTGAAACCTTCCATCTGCTCTTGTCAATGTAACTTACAGTGGTATGTTGTGTTTTGGAGACAGTGGGGATGGGAAAATAAAGTCAACCCAAAACTGATCAGTCTCACTTGCACTCTTGGCACTGTCTTCTAGATGCTTATCATATCCCTGCCCACGGATCTCCAAGAGGGGAAATGTCACCTTCACTCCAGAGCCTCAGCCTGATGTCCTATCACTAGACTTTCACAAAGCTGATTCTCTTATCAAAAGTGCAATTGCTTCTACATTCCTTTAATCTCTTCCTTTTCCAGTTCTGATCCTAAAACCTGAAAAATCACTGCTGAACATTGTTCTTCTCCTTTCTATTCTTAAAGATGATGCTGTTTCTATTGAAACTGGCCCCAAGGACTCTAAATAGTAAAGCTAATTTTGCAGGGAAGGTTTCCTTGGTCTAGGGCCTTAGATTCTCACTCTGAGCTGTATTTAAAGTAGGCTTTCTTGGAGAACGTGGTAGCTAACATCTATGCTGCCTCCTCAATTCTTCGGGATGCCAATGAACCTGCTGCATGCAAAATGAGCGTTCCTTCCTTGTTTGAGTCTGTGCTTACAGTTCTTAATTAAATAATAACTTTCACAGCACTCTCCTGCTCAAAGCTTGAACAGCATTTCCATTACCTCCTCTACTGAAGTAAAAATTACAGACCTGTCATTTTCTGGATTTTCTCTTAAATGCAAGAATTAAATTATGCCTACAGGCACCCATTAGTAACTTCTCTTTGTAGTGGGTGTTTAAATGTCTTATAATGACTCTGCTCTCTCTGCAACTTTCCATCTTTCTCAGAATATAAATGAATTGCACCTTGTTCTAGAGTTCCTGTCTAGTTTGTCTTCTAATTTCTTGATGTGATATGCATTTGATTTTATAAAGCTTCTTTTTCCTTCTCTTTGAGAAAGGAAAAGAAAAGCATCTTTTTAATGTATAGTTATGCTTCTCCTCTGAAGGTGGAACCCTGATAGAAGATGACTCACTTTTTAGATTTCAAATTTGTTCTCAACCAGAAGCAGCTCTTGAGTCACAGGGAGATTAGGTCCTTTCCTCTGAGGTATTTAATCATATTCTCCCACTTGATCACACTTTAATGACAACAAACACTTATTTTCTGAGGACTTTACATAAATCAACTCTTTTAATCTTCACAACAAACTTAGGATATAGGTTTTGTTAATGTTCTCACTTTAAAGATAAGGAAACTAAGGCCAAGAGGTTCAGGAACTTTCCCAAGATCACACAGCTAGCAATTTTCAGAAGCATATTGTATCCAAGCAGTCCAACTCAAGAGACCACATATTTGTCAGGATTCTTTGAGGTACAAGTGACAGAAACTCAACTCAAAGTAGCTAGGCATAAAGGGGGGTGTTCGTTTCCCGACAAAAGCCATCCTTGAAAAGAGCAGGAAGGAAAATGGTCTCTGGGACAGCAAAGATGGAAACTTGGATTCTCTCACAATCTCTGATCTCTGGGGATTTCTATAGTTCCCTTGGGCTGGCTTATTCAACAAGGCTGGAATCTGGGCCACCACTTATGCCTTGAATGACATCTGCTCATTTTCAGAATGGATACAAAGAAGGCTTTTTTTCCCAAGCTCCAATGAAAAGAAAAACAGAAAAGGATACAGATTGATCAAGCTGAGCTACATGTACTGCCCCTGGACCAATCATTGTAGCCAAGAGGATGAGGTACTAAGATTGCTTCAGCCTGGTTTAGGTGCCCGTCCTTAGACACGTTATTGTGGAGAGGGAGATAATATGGCCTCTAGTGAATCCCATCTTAGAGTCATGGAATAAGAAAGGAAAAATCCCTAAAAGATGGGGATAGCACAGCTTTGCCACTGGGGTAATTTCTGCAAGCTGGATAGCAACTCCAAAGAAATATAAAATCCAGAGAACTATTATAAAGGGCAAGATAATTTTTGCTCCTGGATTGGACGGCACAGATCTGAGAAGTCTGGAGTCAGCTGGGGCCAAGGACCAGTTCCTCCTTTAGGTGGGATGAGAACAGTCCTTTTGCCAAAAGTCCCTATCAGGCCTGTTTTACTCACTTATGTTACTTGCCTGTCCCCTGCAGGCAAATGAGTTTGAGCCTATAGCTTAGTGTATCACCAAATAGCACATTCAATCATTGAATGGCCAACTGCAGCATCCATTTCCTCCATCATATTTGGCCAACAGCCCATGAAGGAGGTTAATGATTTGAGGAAGGAAGAGCCAAAGCAAAAGATCCGGCAGTTAAAAACAGGATTTTCTTGACAGAATGGCTTATGGCATTTGACAGAATTTTTCAAGGCGCAGAAAAACAAGTTTGACAGCATGTGTTTTAAGCAGAGATGTGTATATGGCACTTCCAAAGTCAATCACTGCCAGCCTTCATGCAGGGTGGGAGCGGGAGAAGGGAGGGAGACTTCGTTTCTCTTTCTTTTCTTCTTTCTACCCCGAGTCTCAGACTGCACTCTTCAGAAAATTTTATGAAATAGGCAAACCCATTTCCCTTGTGTTCCCACTAATTTCCCAGGCTGCTCTTTGTGATGATGCCCAGCAGAAACGGGAAAGCCATAGGTCCCAGGACATCACACAGCAGCAATGAGCTTTCAAGCTGTGATCCGGGAGATTCTTTCCTGTATAAACCAGGAGGTGTTTCCTGGTGTGCTAAAAGCCTTCTAGAGCTCACAGAGAAAAGATTTTGTGTTCCTGAGATGCTGGGACTGGGTGGGCTGGTAGTGTGAACACAGGGTAAAAGTTTTATGTTTCACATTTGGTCTTTGTTTTCCTCCATATCTAAAGCTGCAAAATATGAACAGCCACTGTGGGGAGAAGACAGTGACCTCGAGTTGGGAACTGGAACCCGAGGGAGTAGGTAGTGATCATTTGGGAAGACTGTACACTGGTCAAACAAAAATGGCTCTTTGTATTCCCATTTCAGTGAGTGGCATGAGGAAATGGGTCTCTGGCTTCCTTTTTTTTTTTTTTTAAAAGATTTATTTATTTTATTACATATCTCCCTTCCCCCCCGCTGCGGCGACGCGCTGAGACCGGTCACCACGCCGGCTTTCCCCGCTTGTGGGCGGCTTCTGCTTTCCATTCACGGCCAGCTGTGCTTCAGTTCGCCGGTCGCTGGCTGCGCTCCATTCGCGGGCGACCTTGCCCTGCCCATGGGGGCTTTGCCCTGCCCGTGGCGGCTTTGCCCTGTCAGTGGCGGCTTTGTCCTGTCAGTGGCAGCTTTTTGCCCTGCCCACGGCGGCTCTGGCCTGCCCATGGCGGCTCTGGCCTGCCCATGGCAGCTTGCCCTTCTCAAGGCGGTCTGCCCGCTAGGAGAGGTCCCCGGGAACCGAACCTGGGGCCTCCCATGTGGTATACCGGCGCCCTATCCACTGGGCTATCCAGCCGGCCCCTCTGGCTTCCTTTTATGGGATTATGGGTTCCATTATTGTCCTGGGGTTGGAGAGCAAACTTGGCTGTTGGTGAGCATCTGCCCCTTGCACTATCTCTTTTGGAATAACAGCCCATATTTATACTTCTGATTCAGCTTTCCTGACAGCTTGGCTGTACCTCTGGGCACTATTGTCATCCTGTGACTTCTAATCACACTGGCTACATTCCTAAATTACTTGGGTGTTTATTTGTATGCTTTCCCCTCATTTCACTGAAAGGGAAAGCAACAGCATGTTGTTCCCTAGTTGCACCCTAAACTTTTGGCTTCAGTTTAGTATCATAGACTAAGATCATCTTGTCCAATCCCTCATTTTGCTGATATTTTTAAGGCAAGTAACACCGCTTTTATTAAATCCAGCTATTGGCAAAGACTAAGTGAGAACCTGTTTTAACTTACTTTTCTCATTTTGTGCTCAAGGTCATCTTTAATCTAACAAGTGACTATATCTCACACTAGAAAAATCTACCCACCCACACATCTATCCACTTGATAAGCATTTTATTGAGTAACTACTGTCTGCCACTCACAAACAAACTCATTGCTCTTCCCAGCTGCAAATAATATCAGCCATAATAACAGTTATTCAGGTAAAAGCGCAGATTAAAAAAAAAGTTTGTAATATTCATTGAACTCAATGACTCCATGGAATCAGGTACAGCACCAAATAGAACTATTATTCAGAAATCAGTGTTTAAATCAAGCAAATGGAACAGCTTGACTAAGCAATTGGACTCAGTCAGATTTTCTGAACAGTATTTTTCCCCAGTCTTTAAAATTAATTTTTAATTGTATGGATATATTTTTTCAAAAAGGAAGGGAAAAAAAAACAGAGAGAGGAGAGGAGAGAACATTACCAATGCCCCTTTGCTAAGGTCCCTTTGCTCCCTGTACCCCACCGTGGATGCCTCCATCTTCCCTAGAGACCCCACTACTATGACATCTGCCAGACCTTTTTAAATGCATTTATATACATATTATACATTATGATAATTTATATTACATACATGCAAAATAATGTCATATATTTCTCCATGGGTGAATATATATGCATATATCCTTTGATTTTTTATGGGAATGATTTCAAAGTCTTCCCATGAATTCAATGGCAATGGACAGAGGACTTGGGCCATTTGTTCCTGCTTTTTGGAATAAATTTGAAAGCTGCTTGTTAAACACCAGCACTTTGGTGGCAGCAGTGTCTGGGCTTGGGTCAGGATGATGGGATAAATTCAGAAAAATGTAATTTGCCTGAGTCATTTAAAATTTAAAACCACCGCTTTTACAGAGGGTACTGCAGGATCGATTTTCCCTGGTGCTTTCCCTTGGTAGGGGCTGGGGATTCAGGAAAGTAGCATATCACCACCCTGATTTCCACAGGCAGAGCCTTCT
>PVKH010008733.1:0-19272 GCA_004027955.1 Chaetophractus vellerosus | reverse complement strand
GTCTGCTTCCTCTGCTGCCTGTCTAGCCTTTTATACTTGAGACCACGCCCACCGAGGGGTGGGGCTCAACGTCTCACTGACGTGGCAGTTAACGCCCTACTCATAACTTAATCATGCCCAGATGAACAGATTAGTTTATAAACATAATCTAATCTATATTTTTGGAATTCATAATTAAATCAAACTCAAACCATTACAGTGATATACTTCAATAAGATTTAAAAATTTATCAACGACTCTGTTTGCAAGATTCAGAAATGCAAGAACTCATGTAAAATTGTCTTCCATCAATATATCCTGTGTGAAAGCAGAAAGTTTTCCAAATACAAAAAACAAACTAAAACTTTATTTCATCTCTCTATACTATGCAGAGGAATTGGCAAATGAATGTATTTTTTAAAAAGATTTATTTATTTTTATTTATTACATATCCTCCCCCCCCCTTTCTCCTTGCTCTTGCTGTGTGTCCATTCCTGTGTTCCTCTCTGTCTGCTTTGTCTCTCCCCGTTGCGGCGACGTGCTGAGACTGGTCACCACGCAGGTGGCTTTGCCCCGCTTGTGGGTGGCTTCTGCTTCCATTCACGGCCGGCTCTGCTTCAGTTTGCGGGTGGCTGGCTGCGCTCCGTTCGTGGGCGACCTGCCCTGCCCGTGGCGGCTTTGCCCTGTCCGTTGCAGCTTTTTGCCCTTCCCATGGCGGCTCCGCCCGCCCACAGTGGCTTGCCCTTCTCAAGGCGGTCTGCCCGCTAGGAGAGGTCCCCAGGAACTGAACCCGGGGCCTCCCATGTGGTATACTGGTGCCCTATCCACTGGGCTATATGGCCGGCCCCCAAATGAATGTATTTATTTTCATACCTGCCTTAGCTAAATCCTCAACTTTCTTTCCCCATCTAATATCGTGGAAAGAACTAATATTTACTCTATGAAAACATGGTTTTGCCTTTCTGGTCCTTTTTATAAATTCTTTGTCAGTGCTGTTGTGAGGGCTTCTCTTTCTTTTATGTCTCTTTGTCTCTTTCTCTGTCTACCTCTGTCTACCTCTGTCTATCCCATTAAATATTCCCAGATTCGCTGTGGTCCATGAAAATGTAGATATTCATTGGCAACATCACTACTCTTTCAAACTAATAGGCCCCCTGGTGTCCACAGAAGAATCAGACCTGTTTCTTAACAGTAATGACCTTATATAAGGATGAAGCATGGCCCTAATTTTCTCGCCATCACAATTCATAACTGATCATCTGACCAGGACCCTCTCCTTTGGCTAGGACCCCTTACATGATAGTCTCATTCCTCAGTATGTCTCACCTACCAGAGACCATGAGTTCACTCTGTCTCATGTCACTGATATAAAGTGAGTCTTGGATCAGCCTTAGAGTCTCTATTTCCACTACCTAAATTCCCAGATTAGATATTCAGATTTTAGAGTAACCGGTCCTTGTTCCTCTTCTTTCATGCTATATCCACACTTTTGGTGATTTTTGATGTTGCTAATAAGATGTATGTATCTTTTACCCAATGAATGCAAACTAAAATATGCATATACATTTATGCTAATAGATATGAACATCTGTTATTTGGAAAAACTCAAGTTACTGTAGAGATTTGAACTCTAATTATTATGGAAGTTTAGGAGACCTCCAGGAGAGCATATCCTTAAATATTTGTGATTGGAAAAGACATAGGTGAGCTAAATATAATTTGTCCAAAAAATACTCCCTTAGCAATGTGAGGCTGTCAGACATAGTTGCTTCCCACAAATTGCTGCACAATGAGCATGGAAGCAGGCACTTTAATTCACAGCTATGTCTATGTAGGCACAAACTTGAGAAATAGTGTCCTTTCCAAAGATCATACTTCACTCTTGTTATCTACTCTGTACATTCGTACTAACAATTCCAATGATAACTCTGATTAATTTATATGTGGAAATATGAGGAAGACTTAAGGCATAAAGGATTAAAGTACACTATTAAAATAGTTAATGTTTAATGGTCAGTGAGAGAATTACCATAGAGAAGAACAAATATATATGTCCATAAACTTGGTGTGGTTTTATTATTATAAATGAGATCAGTCCTGATTTGTTACAGTAGGTTAACTAGTGGTATCAGAAGAAATGCACAATATTTTCTATTAAATATGAAACATTTAATGGTTCATATCATTCCCATTATCTCATTGAAAAAGTAATGTCCTTTCATTACCTTGATATAAAACAGTCGGCATGCTCTTTAGTTGGTACATTTTTTTGTGTTCCTTTGGATACTGATACAGATATTATATCATCCCAAGACCCTGTTCTATTCTACAAGCATGAATAAAATAATATATTTCTCTGTTACAGTCGACAAAATTACATGAAACTCATTGTTGCTATGGATGATAATCACATGGCACAAGGATCTCTGTTTTGGGATGATGGAGAAAGTATAGGTGAGTGTTCCATTTAGTAGATAAAAGCAATTGATGAGGTACTTATTCTCTCACATTACTTTTACGTTACCTACTCTAATACTTTGGAAATTGAATAAAAAGCTGTTGAAATTATTCAAAGCTAAGAGAGTTTGAATAAATAGTTGTTAATTTAAAAAATAGTGTTGCAAACTGTTAAATACTTTTATTCTAAAGATAGTTCATCTTTATGGTCAAATGTCTGGATCACTAAGAGATTTGTGAAGGCAGGGATTCCATGTTGATCACCTCCTACGCCCAGAACCTAGCACAGACGCTCTTCACATGAAAGACTCTCAATGTGTGTAAGGTCGACTGAGCTGACCAGCCACATTCAATGTGGACATATTGATGTAAGGGATGTCTCCAAAGCAAGGAGAGAGTCCAGAAAAGAATGTGAATTTAGTCTCTGTACCTTATAATTATTTTTAAAAAATGTATATATATATATATATATATATATATATATATATATATATATATATTCAACATGAGTTTTACAGAAGACATCCTTAAACTTGAATATATGGCTGCTCCTCCCTGACAGCCCCTCAAGACTAACTGAACTGTTATGCTCCTAGCACTCTGCTGACCATCTGCATAACAGTCATTTGGCAGTTTGTTTAAAATGCAGATTTCTGTGGTCCATACAAATTACACTGGTTTGGGGGAGAGGCAGAGGAATCTGCACAGGACCAAAATGTCCCCAGGTGATTCTTAAAACTGAGTAAGCACTGGTAATGTTCAGGTTTACTGACTGCCAGCAACAGGTCCAGCTCTAGTAGACACAGGAGTTCAGATCACTCTCTTGACATTTTTCTAGCACAAACCTTTGTCATAAGGGAACATCTTTGTGGTGCTACGTTCTCATGGGGCAGCTCACTGAAATTTAAATAAGTTATCCACAAATAATGGATTTTTTATTAATAGCAAAAGCATTTACCTTTCATCTTCTCAGATAAAACATATTTAGTATTCTGCAACCATAAGAAATGGGAATCTACTAATAAATAAATCATATTAAAAAGTTGATATAATAAGAATTGTAGGCTAATAAGCAAGCTTCTAAAATAAAAACTTCTAACATTTTGTGATTTAGAAATTGAAGAAACTAATCCCTATTAGTTATAACCCTATGCTTTTAGATCTCTGATTACATTAACACATGAATTGAGGGCCCACATTGAAGTTTGCAGCCCTTCTTTTTCTTGGGGCACAATAGGAGACACTGTAAATTTGCCTTCAGTTTCCCAGCAGTATAAAGATGAGATATAAATAATTTGCATCTTTGTCATGGATCTTTGAATCTCACAATTTAAGAAACTGGGTTAATACAATCCAGCAGTTAGCATCTTAAATAAGATATGCATATCTCAGTATAGGGAGAAAGTTTTGGTCAGAATATCACTTAAACTTATTGTAGGTAAAGTGAATTGCAAATTAAGTAATTTCTCATTGCATTAATGAATACAATGCTGACATGTGTAAGAGGAGAAGGAAATAAAAAAATGTATTGCCTTTTTCAATGCTCTCCCAATTGTTTCAGTCATTCTTTTTAACTCTATTGATAACTTTGTATCTCATACATGCTTTTTTATTTTTAACCTATGAGTACAATTTTAGAAGTAATGGAATACTGCGCTTGAATCCAGTCCTTCACAATAATTAGTTGTTTCACTTTGGGTAATTCATTTAACCTCTGGGGAACTCTTTTCCTCTTCCATACAATGGGGAAATTAGTAATTCTTGTCTCTTATAGTAGTTAGTATATGTCGTAGTAGATAGTGGTAAAGTACTTAGGATTTGACAAATAGCATGCACTCAGTAACTTTTCATTTTAGAAGTATTTTAAAATTGATTTTTAAAATGGTAAGATTATAATTAAGAAAAAGAGATGAATGTAACCCGTATATTTTATCAATTTGACTTTTATTGACTTGTAGCAATCTCTAACAGTTGAATATTTTCTCCATTGGCATTAGAATGAGTTATTTCCATATTACTTTTCCTTTTTAAATATTAATTTATTCTCAATCATTGAGATGGCAAGTAGGTATCCAACACTAGCACTACTGAATGCTATTTTTTCCTTGACGTCTCAACATCCCAGAAGCTGTGTGTTAAGGTGATTTTAGACCTGTCATTGCTTTAGTGTTATTTCCTGACACACATACATACTAGAACCCTCTTTAGTTGACTCATCCTTTCTATTTCAGTGCTTCTTGGATTGTATGAACAAGTTATATAACCAAAGAGAAAAATCAGATATGCCTTGATAGTATTTATTGTTCTATACACTGATAAAGAAAGGCAAAATGTATTAATATTTACTTTTGTTTTTATTTGGAAATAAAAATAAGCCATTTTTTTTCCTCTGCAGACACTTATGAAAGAGACCTATATTCCATGGTGCAGTTTAATTTAAACCAGGTATGTATTCATGTGAGATTATTTATATGCAATTATGTTAAAAAAACATTTGGAGTTTTATGACATATTTATTTTAAAAATACCTCATTTCAAATATATAGTTAAATGATTTACTACACTGTAAAATATTAACTGTTTTGGTTAGTAGATACGTATTTTAAATATTCAATTATTTTTGCAAATGAAAGTTTAATACTATTTATGTTTCTTATCTTTACAGTCCAACTTGACAAGCACTGTACTGAAAAATGGTTATGTAAATAAAAATGAAATGAGACTTGGATTCATCCATGTATGGGGGAAAGGGACAACTACTGTCAATGAGGTTAATCTCAAATATAATGGAAACAACCAATTGCTTAAATTTACCCACGACATAGGCAAGGAGGTAAGTGATTCATGAAAGTATTTATCACATAGAGCTATGGAAAATACTTACATGAGCTGATATTTCTCAGCCCTAAAGAAATATAATTATGGGTCAACTATGATCTTTCTTATTTATTCAATTTTATTAAGCTTGCATATTTATTTTCATATAATCATCCTTATTACTTATCAGATAAAATCAATCCATGGCATCTATTTTATAATTGTCCTGACATAATCAAAGCAAAATTTACAATAAACCTCTAAGTCACCCTTAACCCCATATAACCCTCAACTTTTTTCAAAAATAAAATGCCAAAAAAGGAGAAAAAAAGACAAAAATCAAATATCTACTCTGAAACACTGAATATGTTGTAGTATAATATATTCGAAAATCCTTGAAAAATTAGTAGAATTGCCTATTAGCACCCACAAATACATGGTGTGAGAGCAATTGTACAGAATGCTAAATGAAGAGTCAGGATTTTGTGTTAAATTTCCATTGATAACAGTAATTAGCTTTTTGTCTTTGAATAAATAATTTTAGACCTCCTTTTTTCTCTACAAATGAATAAAAAATTTGCAAGTAAAAAGCTTATGCTCTTTCCAGTTCTAAATCTGCAAACCTAGTCTTGTAAAGGTAAACTTCAAAAAATATATATCTTCTAGAAAACAGTTAACTGCCAAAAGTCCCTGAACCAAATTTAAAGCTAAAACTATGTAGGAGTATGTGTGCATATACCTGTTTGTGTTTAAGGTTGAGTAAAAACAACTATTAATGAATCAATCACTTTAGAATTTAAAGGAATTTTAAAGGAACTTAATTTACATTTGCAAAATGTTGTTTGACTGACTTCGACTTAAAAAAATATTCTATCTTCTACACAGTATTAGGTCCTTATAGATTTCATAGTACATTAGAGTTGGACAGGACTTTCCATCCAGGTGAAATTTAATACCTGTCCTACTATTACTGTTGTTCTGTAGAAAAGCAGAACTTCCTCTTTTATATGAAAAGATGCCTTTCTTACTATTTTGACATCAAAATACCCCCCATTCCTGGAAATTATGGCAAGACTGGGAAACCAGAGTGTAATATTTTAGTGTCTTTCCTTGGTAAAATAAAAATTTTTAAATTTTACTGGTTTATAAATTTCCAAAGTAAGGGAATCTTATCTAGTCCATTTGTCTTATGTAACAGAGCAGGAGACTTAGCTCCAGAAAAGGGAAATTAATATCCTAAGGACACAGAGCCAATGGTTACCAATCACAGAAAACAATTTTGTCTCACTGTCCAGTGTTAAATCAGATAAAAAAAGGAATGGTTTGCTTATATATTTCTTGCTCTTTATTAACTGCTGCAATGATAAAAAAAAACCCTCACAACTTTACTATAAAAATTAACTGAATAAAATCAGTTGAACAATATAAAAATAATTTTCACATGTTGAATATCATTTCAAGTTCATTTTTTACCAATTTCTTGACGCAAAAAAACACACCATTTATAAAGAAAAGTTATTACACTGTTTTTAAACAAATTCACAAGGCATTTTAGCTATTAAGGACAAATGTTGATAATATTTATTACTTCATGGATTCAAGAAAATATTTGCTGCAATAACTAAGAATGGAATAGTTACTTCCAAGAGCATTTAATTTCAACCAATATTAGTGAGCACCTACTGTTTCCTCAACCCTCATAGATATGTGGGAAAAGGAGAGAATGGTCAATTTCTTTCTCTATCTGGCTTGCCCTTCTCCATAGGTGTGGGGATTATAAGTAAAAATGATTTAACTGTTCTATCCATAAAAACTTGAAAACATTTTCTTAGCTACAATTATATCTTGTTGATTTTTATATGAGATATTAAGAGCTCTAAGATGTACTTGTGGATATTCATTTTTTTACATAAAAGAACTAGCTTAAGTATTGGTGTAGATGTACCAAATTATTTAACTTTTCTGTTTTAAAATCTTTTATTATAATGTGTGGCAAATAAATCTTAAGTTTCTGTGCTTTTTTGAAGAATACATTTTGTAAAGTTCATGGGAGAGGGTCTGGTATATGGAAGGCAGGCAGTAAAGGAATTTTGGTTATCTTCCCCTTTTCTTGCATATTTGGTGGTTGAATCCAAGCTTCCTGAGCTAAGGCACAGATAATTAAGGTACAGAGAGATGTACTGGTTAAACACTAATTGGCAAAGCATTGTGAAATCATCATATCATAAAAATACAACACATGAATGTTTGACTATAGACTATAGCTGCTTAAGTTGTCATCTCCATAATTAGCTTATACGTGGTCTAATTGAGATTCTTTCCAATGAAAGGAAATGATGCACACAAAATTGATAACAGTGACAATAAATTCAGCATTCTAATGCTCTGATATTGATATAGAAGAAAACATATTTCTAAAACTAAACTTGGTTGTAGGTGACTAGATAAGATTTATGGGAGTGAGGCTTAGTGATTCATGTAGTGCAATTATAAATAACTCCCCATTTAAAAGAGTCATGTGGCAAGAGTAAAGTAAAAGAAATAAAGATAATTGGTTAATGTCTCAATTTTTCACTGTCCTTTGACAAGTTGCTCCAACTCTTAAGGATTTGTTTACCTTATCTGTACCATGGGTGGCTTGGATGAGATTATTGCTTAAATGCTTGTGAACTCTAAGGAATAAAATTAACCCAAATGAAAAAGAAGTAAAAAGATATATATTTTTTACTTTGAAAATATATTTGTTTATGGAAATAAACATCATTAAAATATGTTTTTCTGATTAAACAATCAAGTGCTTTAAATCTTTTTTTTTTTTTTTTTTTTTTAGATATTAAACATTGATCTGACAGCAAATGAGATTACTCTGGATCAACCAATAGAAATCTACTGGTCATGAAGGTCACCATTGATTCCAATTGCCAAAGGGAAATAAACACCTGGATTTAAGTTTCACAGCTCTTACAATTTTCCCTTTTCATTGGCTCCTTAAATTCTATGAAAGTATAATATACATAACATTCATTTAAAGGTTATTACTTAAAATACAATGATGTTAATACTTGCTATGTTAATGTGGACTTGATTCAGATTTTTACAACATGTGTAATAGGATTAGGATTTGGATTTTTCTACATACCCTTGTTAAATATTAAATATATATGTGTATATAACTGAAATTTAATTGAAACAGGCAAATTGTATATTTGTGATATTGTAAATTGTATACAATATTTTCCTCAATACTTAATTATTTAATTATTTCTGTGTCTATATTTAATTAGAAAATAAAAAATAAAATGTATTAAGTAAATAAAGGAGTAAATATCCCCTTTATTTTCTTAAAAGAAATCCAAATTTCATGTTCAAGCTTTGTGTTATGTACAGGAGAAAAAATATGATTGTCTATTCTATATAGAAAGTTTAATAAATCATGCTGGATCATTCATTCAGGTTGAAGGAGTCTTAGAATCGTGACTTAGAATAGTTTTCATTGGTCTTTTTAACATTTACCTTGTTTGGAATTTAGTTGATAAACTATATATCTGTGACTTGCTATAATTCTTTTAGAAAACATGGATTAGAATATAGTAATAAATGAATATTTAAGATTTAAAACTCAGAATACAAAAAATAGGAAAAATAATGATAGTGATAATGCTAATAATAATACCTTTAATTTACTTCCAATGAATATTATAGCAATTGAGGGGATTGACAAAGTGATTATAAATTATAAAACCAAGTGTTGGCAAGGCAGCCAAAGGTTCTATTGATGGGAATATAAATGAATGTAGCCATTTGGGGAAGGTGATCATGCAGTATTCAGTGACTTTAAGATTGTATAATCCTTTAGACCCAGAGTTCTACCCTTGACATGTTCTCACAGAGGCGCAACAAACATCATTGCTTGTTGTTGAGAAAGAAAAACTTAATCATTGATTAGTGTCATCTGGGAGTTGGCTTGGCTCTAAGAGATAGAGCCTGTGTTCTTTTTCTATTGAACATAAAACATTTCACAGAACATCAACATCAAACAATATCATTACCTAACCATAATGGAGTAAGATAGAAACAAGAATGCTCAGTAATCAAGTCTGAGTACTGAAAACAATGAGAACACTCTCCAAATGACCAAAATACCATACACTCTCTTCTCCCATCTATTAGGACTTCTGGTTTGTTTTTTTTTTAATCAATTACAGCTTTAGGTGTATTTGATTCCTCCCACTTCCTAGAAAAAAATTAATATGGCCCATCAAATTGCACCACTTTCTGAGAACATTCAATCCTAGGCAAAGCAATGTTTCTTTGAACACTCCCCCAAATCACATGACAAAGTTCCAAATCCTTTAACAAGCTCATCCCTCCCCCCAACTTTCTCTCACTGAGACATTCCACATTTTCCCCAATTTTTATCTCCATTCTTGAAATGAGCCAATGTATCCAACTTTATTTGATTAGAGGTGTGTTTCTATTAGTCTTTGAGTAACAGATATTGACTTTGTTTATTATAGTAAAGAAAGGAAGATAACCTCTCCTGGTATGGCTCTGTGGCAGTTTGATATTATTTATGAATTCCAAAAAGAAATATAGATTATATTTGTAAACTGGTCTATTGTTCTGGTGTGATAACCCTTTGATTGTATTTGGTTCAGCTGAGAGGTCTGATTAAATTATGTTAAGATTAGGGCTTTGATCCAACCACGCCATTAGAGTATGACTCAGTGTCGAGTACCAGTCACTTTGGTCTGATAAAACAGACTCTCACACTGAAGTAGACAAAGAGAAGCAGATACACAGGAAGAGAGAGTGCTCCATAGACACGACCCCAGAAAGACAGATGAGCCTTGGGCCAGCCTATAGCTGAGATAGGAAGAAACTGGGAACATGGAGCCTTAAGATGAAAGAAGAAAGGCTGAAACCCTCACAGACATTGCCTGCCATTTTGCTTCAACACGTGGCCATTGACTTTGGGTGAGAAAGTACTTCTTACGGTACTTGAGTTTGACTCTTTAGGGCCTTATGACTGTAAGCTTCTATCTCAAATAAATACCCTTTATAAAAGCCAACAGAGTTCTGGTACTTTGCATTAGCATCCCTTTAGCTGACTAATATAGGCTCTTACTGAGAATACCCCTTGTGGAGCTTAAGTTTTCTTTTAACAAGAAATTTTGGCTCCCAGTCTGACCTCCAAATTAGTTAAAACATTTTAGCCTTAAATATAAACTAGTGTGATTATTAGTACATCAATTATTGAGTTTAGTTTTCAATGCCATGTTTCAAACATAAGAATGTGAGTGACTTTAAGTTACACATTTTAAGAGGGAATGGTAGATTACTTGTGCTTGGGTAGCTATCCACATAATGAGATTTCTATATCCATATCTTCCATACAACCTGAGGCAGTCTGTGCAACTACTACTACATTTGATAATACCTTAAATAGACACAATAACTTTCTATTTTCTGGGCAAGGAAGGACTGACTTACCTTGAGGATGTTAAGGCAAGCAAAATAGCTTTCCATCCTGTATTTGTTTTCTATTTCTGTACAACAAATTATTACAATGCAATGGAAGAAATTGCAAAATTATGTGGAGCCAGGGTCACTGGACACTTTGGGAGCAGGGTGAGGGAAGAGCAATTGTAATGTGGGGTTTTTTTGGGGGGGACCTGGGAATTGTCATGGATGATGCTGCAATAGAGGATGTAGGCCATTTTTTTATGATCATGTATTATTCGAAACTGTATGGGAGAGAGGGTCGTCTACAGCCTGAACGGTGATCTATGTTTGATGGAAAGCCCCAAAATGTGTACATCTATCACAGGCGTTATGCCACACTGAGGGATGTGCATGTGGGGGGTTGTGGGAGGGGCGGGGGGGGTGGCATATGGGTACTCCTGGAATCTCTGTGTAACGTTTATGTAATCAATGTATACTAAATATATATATAGATATATATATAAAATAAATAAAAAACAAAACAAAAGAAAACAAAGAAAACCCCAAACAAACAAACAAAAATTACTACAAGATTAGTAGCTTAAAACAACATGTGTTTATCATCTCAGTTTCTGTGTGTCAGGAATCTAGTTATGGGTTATCTATTCAGGTTCTCACTGGGCCACAGTCAATGTGTCAACCTAGCTGTGTTCTCACCTGGAGTTTGGACTGGAGAAAAACCTGATTCTGAGCTCACTTAATTTGTTGGTAGAATTTATTTCCTTGCAGCTGTAGGAATGAAGGTCCTGCACCTTGCTGGCTGTCTGGAGGCCACCTTAGCTCCTAGAGGCTGCCCTCAATTCCCAGGGGCTGATCACAGATACTTGTTATTGGCTTCCTTAACATGGCCACTTACTTCATCAAAGCAGGAAGAAGAATCTCTAGAAAAATCCTACCAGTAGAATGGAGTCTTATTTAATGTAATTTTATCTAGGAGTGATGTTCCATCAACTTTGACATTTCTATGGGTTAGAGCAAGTCATAGGTCTTACACACACTGAAGGGGAGGTAAATTAGACAAAGGAATAAATACCAGATGGTGGGGATCATAAGGTCACTTAAGAGTTTGTCTGCAAAACACTCCTAAACTTATACATGTGTCAAACTGTGTTGGAGTTCTCAGACAACTCTTCTCTTTGTTAACTGACTCTGCCCTTTCTTCCTCCTTGTATCTTTGGTGGTTGGGGGTCAGTTGTAAATCATGCTGGATTTTGTTTTCACTTGTGACATCTGTATTTATTTGGAAGAGAAATGACATTGTTTTTCTTTAATAATCTCAACTACAAGGATAGCTAGACTTTAACCATACTGAAACAATATCCATCACTAGTGAAGGGATAAGCCAAATGTATTATATGCATGTGATGGAATACTATACAACAGTTTAAAAGACTAAACAAGCTTCTATATATTGCTACATGGCTAGAACTTACAAATATCATATTAAGTAAAAAATGAAGTGAAATGATATTTTTTGCTCAATTTTATGCAAATACTATAAAAACACTCATGCAAAAGGAAATATGTATTTTCATAGTATCAGATTTAAGTAAATAAATATGAAAAAAAGAAGCTGAATTGAAAGGACTTCAATATACGAGAATGGGTACCTGATTTTAGAGAAGATTGAGTTTGAGAATCGGTAATGAAGAGAAGAGAATTACTAAATACTAGGGTTTGAATCTGGGTATGTTTGACTCTCATAATTGAAGCTAATATCCACTATGTTTACTGTCTCAATAACAATCAGATCATATTATTCACCTACATAAAAACTGGCCTTATTAGGATTCTCTACAGAAACAGAAGAGGCAACAGAAAGATTCTTTGTTTTTCACTTCTATCCTCACTTTGGTAGAAAATTGGTTGGAGCTGTGTGTATATACATATATAGCCAAGGACATAAATATGTGTGTGTATGCATATATATATATATGAGGCAGGTTATTACAGGGTAATGGAGGAGAAGATGACCCACAACATGGCTGACAGACAACATGGCCAGCAGACCACATGACCAGCAGACAACCTGGCTGCAGGACCTCACTGGTATCTTGAGTTTAACCTTGAGGTCCGAGTTTCTCTTTCCAGCACCCCCCCTTGGCCTCTATTCCACAAAGCCCTCACCACTGGCACCCACCATAGATGGGGTAACCAATAACCGCTGGGGCCCATCCCCTTATCATTAGCAAGGGTGTGGAATAATTAACAGTTTAAAAGGTAATCACACCAGGCAGAGCCCTGCCCACCCCCCACCTCTGCCTAGAGAGGCCTGCACTAAATCTTGATGTGTATTTCCGTCTTTCTTTCCCCTATTTCCCAAATAAACTCTTTTTACTGGCCTAACTAAACTGGTGTGTTCATAAATTCTTTTATGCATCATAGCCAAGAACTTAGAGGAATTCAACACTTCTCTAATATATATATATATGCTTTCAGAGAGAGAGAGAGAGAGAGAGAGAGAGAGAGAGATTATAGAAATTGACTCACACAATCATGGGGATTGGCAATTCTGAATTCTGTAGGCCAGGCTGCAATTTGGGAACTCTGGTGAAGGTTTTGGACTTCTGCAGGAGAAGCTGGCTGACTGAAGAAGAGACAGAAGTTCTTCTTTCTGATTGCTGAAATCATCAATTCTCCCTGTAAGGCCTTCAACTGTTGGATGAGACTTCTCTCATTGCTGAAGGAAATCTCCTGCGTTGATCGCAGATATAATGAGCCATAGATGCAATCAATTGATCAATGACTTATATCCATAAAATAACCTTACAGTAACCATCAGTCCAATGCTTGCTTGACCAAACAACTGGACATCATAATCTAGCCAAGTTGACACATGAATTTAGCTATCAGACTAACCATGGCCTTTCATTGCAATTAGAAAAAAAATAATTCAAATATCTCACTTCTGCCTAAAAGACCCTATATAATCTGTCCTCAGCCTATCTGTTTTATGAATAATGTTTTCAGCTCCAGGGAGCAAAAGCCATGACTAATATTGGCTTACTTGACTACAGACTTTATTATCTCACATAAGTATAACAAGAATTAGTGCTGGCTTATTCCTTGACTTTTTGACGTGCCATGGATCAAGATTCTTTCTATCTTTCACTTCCATCCCAGTTTGGTAGAAAATTGGTTGGCGCTGCCTTTGGTCCTATACCCACACCCATGCTGGATGAGCAAATGACATTGCCTGCTGTAATACTCACTCAATCTCATATTCAATATTTCTTTATATCATTCTTGATGGTTCTTATTTCATTGACAATGCCAAGATTATACATTCTAGTCATATATTCTTTTCATTTTCCTGGGAAGATCTCATAGATTAAAAAAGTACTTTCCATTGATTGCTCTGTGAAATTCTTGAATAATTTGTTTTAAGTAGCCATTCTCTGCCTCCATTTCTATTATTCCATTTTAATTTTTATATCAATAACAGTCTGGAATTGAGACCAAAAGCAGTCATATGATATATGTTATATCACAGCCTTATATTTTAGATTTAGCTAATGAAATATATTTTAATTTTAACTTTACAATCTCACTCTCATAACTTGTAGCAATGTAGCTGTGTACTTGTTACCTATTATCAAGAAACTGTCTTTACTCACAAAGTAAATACCTGTTTTTCCTTTCCCTTACCTGCACCTAGCAAGTTCTTTTCTACTACTTTCTCTTTGTCCAAGCCTGGGAAGATTGAAGAATTTACAAACAGAACGGGAAAATTGAAACTGAGTATTGAGAATTAACAAATAACTATAGTCACTGAACTATATAGAGGATTTCTTCAGAAACTTATTTCTTTGATTCCAAATACTAACTGTGTAACCTTTAACTCATAACTAGCCCTTTTGTATTTCCTTATCATATCATGCTTGGATTTTGTCAATCTTTAACAACCGCTTGAGAACCTGCTTTGTTTAGCTTCGTCATGTTAATTAGATGATTTACAACTTTATGTATTACATCAACAAACTTTGTTTAGTTTAGTATTATCTTATATGGCTTGAACTATTTGTAACTTTATTATCTAGCTGCAAGTTGTCAGCTTCTAATAGATGCTAATTTGACAATTTATGATCCAGTTTGTAAACAAGAACAGGGATACATACCCCAGCCAGGCTCTGGGGCCTTAACATAACAACATCCCCTATCTTCACTTCCCTTTGCCAGAAAATAATAAAAACCTTAGCCTTTGTTCAGAAAGGCAGATTTGAGACATACTTTCCTGACCTCCACTGGCTAATAAAGCTCTTTTCCTCGTGTCATCAACTCTGATAAGGTCTTCAATTCTTTGAGCTGGGCAAGTGCCCAAGGGAACTTGTGTGGGTCCCCTTCAAAATTACTTATATGTTTATTTATTTTCTGACTCCTTTTACTAGAATATGACTTCTATTAGGGCAGGGACAGGGGCCATTATTTTTCTTTACTTATTCTCTGCTGTATCACTAGAGTTTAGATCTATTCCTGATTCAAAGTAGGTGCTCAATAAAATCTTGTTAAATAAATAAATATATGGGGGCTGGCTCGATAGCCCAGTGGATAGGGCGCTGGCATACCACATGGAAGGCCCTGGGTTCGATTCCCGGGGACCTCTCCTAGCAGGCAGACCGCCTTGAGAATGGCAATCCGCCATGGGCAGGCCGGAGCCGCCGTGGGCAGGGCAAGAAGCTGCCATGGACAGGGCAAAAGCTGCCACGGGCAGGGCAGGTTGCCCGCGGATGGAGCGTAGCCAGCCACCCGCGAACTGAAAGCCGGCCGTGAATGGACGCAGAGACCGCCCACAAGCGGGGAAAGCCGCGCCTGCGCAGTGACCACTCTCGGCGCGTCGCCGCAGCGGGGGGAAGGGGAGATATGTAATAAAATAAATAAATCTTTAAAAATAAATAAATAAATAAATAAATAAATATATGGATGAACAGATTCATCTTATATAAATAAAGTATAATTAAATGACAGTTGAATTTGGACCTCTGCAACTGATTTATGGATTTTAAAGTTGCAATTTTGGAAATAGTGACTAAAATGGATAGCTTTTCAGGCTCTTTTGACAGAGCACTATGAAACTGCTAAAATAACTCTCTGCCAGGAATAGGGATCAACAAAAGATATAAAAATCATAAAGACAATTAAGTCTTTAGCAGACAAATCATAATCTATATAACGATTTTCAGGATTTATTGAGAACTTACTACAGGTAAAGTTGTATGTCAGTATTGTCGAGATTTGAGACAAATAGGTTGAGGCCTGGAGACAGAAGCCTAACATATATTATTGATCAGTCCCTCATTCCTTTGGAAGTCAACATATATTATTGCTATTGAAAACAAAGTTCAGTAGAAACAGTAAGGGTGAGTATGCTACAATATAAAACTTCACCTGAATATGTATTATACTCAAATAGTGATGCTTTACCTGCCTAAAGTAACTGTTTAATTTTCTTATCCATGAGAGAGTATGCTATAGATTCTATTGTCAATATGGCACTAGTGGTTTAGAAACATTGCCCCTAAAGAGCCCTAGCATTTCAGCAGAGCACACTCTGGATAAATGGGTTTAGCGACTGAGCATGCAGAGTCCTCTCCCCCATCCTTATTTCATCCATGCTAGCTCTGGGTGTATGTGTATGCATTTAACTACCCAATTGGCATACAATTTAGAGTAAGCAGGAAAGTTTGAATTCTGGTTCTAACATTAATGGTGTTATATTCTTGGATCTATTGCATAACTTCTCTGACCTTCAGTTTCTTTCTCTTAGTTTTAAGGATGAATAAATAAATTTACGTATGAAAAGCATCTTGCACCTTATAGAATAACAACAAAATAATACCAGTTTAGGACTAGTTGAAATCACTAAGATTTTAATGTCCAAAAACTTTTACTAGCTACAAATTCTAATATATCAGATGGGAGATTTCTATAGGAGAATAAAAGAACAACCTAAGGGATTAACAAGTCTCTCATTTTTTTACTAATAAGGCTTAGATGATGAGACTTTGAATTTTAAAATCTCCAATGTGAGTCAAGAGAACTCTACTCTTAGAAAAGCATCGGTGGAGGGCACAATGATTTTAAGTTCTTTAAAAATATATCTCCTTAAGGGCCCATTGTTCCTGTTTATGTAGCCCTATGTTTGCGTGATGAGTTGAGAATGATATTTGTGGCACAATCTTGGCTATCCTCATTTCCATAAGGAGCGACTAGTAGTTGTATTTCAAGGCATGCACAGTTATATAAAGTAGATAAATATATATGCATTTACTATTTTTCCTATAGATTCACAAACATGAATGTTACATGATTGAAGGTTTAAGAAGATTAATTTGATGATGATCACATCAAGTAGATTTATTTTACAGTAACCCAAATTAGATGCCTATGATTTAAGAAATATTATATATTTTGTATTTTAAATCCTTCTTCACACCATTATCTCCTCTCTGTTCTTGTACAGGTCCTTGTGATTTCTAGCCAGTGCCATTTTAGGAGTGTCCCAATATTTATTTTATTATTTCTAGTCTCATCTCCTGCTATCTTTTTCAGTTACCACATAATATAATACAAATCTAAAATGCAAACCTTACCATTTAATTTTCTTCATCACACATCTTCATTTTCCCCGAAAATAAAATCCAAACACCTTAATATTATATAAAAGGCTTAACTGAAAAAAGTAATGTAAAGAGTTGCTGAGGAACATAACAAATGTTGAATAAATAGAAAATTATAGCTTATTTTTTATAAACAGGTTTAATTTTAACCTAGTTTAACACACTCATTTTATTTCTTCCTCTCCTTTGTTCCTAGAAGACTATTTCTTCCTGACTTATTCCCTCAACAAACTCCAATTTTTATATATTTAAGCTCAATGTCAAATTAATGGACATGATTTCTTAAATCCCCAGGCAAAATTAGTTCTCTATTCATCCATTTTCCAAAGTATTTCCTATATTATATTATTGTATTGAAATTGACCATTTACATCTTCCAAGTATATCATGAATTTTGAGGCTGAAGAATGAGGACTGACTTCCTTCTTCTAGTGTCCTGTAGTTAACTCAATTACCAGTATACAGTAGTGGGTGCTAATAAATGTTTTGAATAAGAAAATAAAAGAATGATAAGGTCAAAAATTGATTACACTCTTTTTTTCTTTATTAGAGATCTTGTGGGTTTACTGAACAATTATGCATAGAATATAGGATTCCCATACATGCACCACCTTACCAACAACATCTTACCTTAGTGTAGAATATTTTTTATGGTTGATGATAGCAAATTTTTATTTAAAAAATGTACTATTATTTAAAGTTCATGGTTTAACTTGGGGTTCAAAGTGTGCATAGTTCCATGGATTTCTTTTTAAAAATTTTATTGAAGTATATCATGCATACACGAATGTACATAAATAGTAAGTGTATAGTAAAAGCTTTGAACCTTTAAAACAAACATGCATAACATACAGGACTCCCGTACATCACCCCACCACCAACACCTTGCATTGTTGTGGAACATTTGTTACAGATGATGAAAGAGCATTGTCAAAAGCATTACTAATAACTATAGTCCATATCTTACCTTTGGTGTACTTTCCCCAAACCCACCCTATTACTTTTTTTTCAATTTTTAATCCATTTTTTTTTAGGATACATTGATTACATAAATGTTACATAGAAATTATAGGAGTACCCATATGCCACACCTCCCACATATATATCCTTCATCAGTGTGGCACAACGCCTGTAATAGATATACACATTTTGGGGCTTTGCCATCAACCATGGACCACAGTTCAGACTGTAAACCACCCTCTCTCCCACACAGTTCCGCATGACACATGATGATATAAAATGGCCTATATCCTCCATTGCAACATCATCCAGGACAATTCCCAAGTCCCCCCAAAAAAGCCCCTGTATTACAATTGCCCTTCCCTCTCCCTGCTCCCAAAGTGTCCAGTGGCCCCTGGCTCCACATAATTTTGTAATTTCTTCCATTGCATGAATCACAAGTCTAATAACAGGACACCAACAAGTCCATTCTAGTCCATAGTTCTTCCCCCAATCCCGAGGAGTCTGGGATGGTGTTGTCCCTTCCACCACCAAGTGAGAGGGGTCTTATATCTGTGGATACAATAGAAGAGATTGTCCTGCCTGCAGCTGCAGGCTCTCTTCATTCCCCAGGATAGCTGTCATCCATCTTCATCTCCCCACTAGGTATCCTGGGTGAGTCCATTTAGTTGCAGAGTAGGAGTTGCAGATCCACAGAGCCTCTGGACCCACTTGGCACATGGACAGCCCATAGTCTCTGGGTTCTGGAAGTACACCTAAAACTCTGGTATCAAATATAGGTTTGAATAGAAGAGACCAATGGAACATGAGCAGTGAAAACATATTTCGGTCAGTCTCTGTCACTCTCAGGAGCAAGGGTTCCTAATTAGGGCCCACTGGTAAGGCACCAAACTCTGGGGCTCTCTGCCCTGATATAGGATCTGGATATCTCCAAAGC